>KN889750.1:45903-58786 GCA_000934455.1 Apostichopus parvimensis | reverse complement strand
CATTGCACCGAATAAAACCGGCGATAGCCTACATAGGCGTATATGATGTCACAAAAAGTCAAACCCTAGGCCTATCAATGTAAGCGTTAAATAAACTTTAATTCTCTGACTAAAAATTGGGCCCTGCCCCTTTCACACAATGTTGGCTACTATGTTGA
Source organism: Apostichopus parvimensis (assembly GCA_000934455.1). Lineage (NCBI taxonomy): Eukaryota > Metazoa > Echinodermata > Holothuroidea > Aspidochirotida > Stichopodidae > Apostichopus > Apostichopus parvimensis. Next base: position 58,628 of record KN889750.1, on the reverse strand, counting down.
GCACTGTAACAAAGTTGGCCTTGACCAGGACTACTGACACAATGGCCATATCTTTAGCCCTTACTGCTAGTGTGCTAGCGTAATGTTAGGCTTAGGAAACCCTCAGACTCAGAGCTAGAGTCAGAGACAAGTTGATGCGCTACCAAGTACCAGGGTAATCCACAGTATAGGCCTAGCCTAGGCTACTTGTATTTTGTAGTAAATATTGTATGAAGTAGCTTATTAAACTCATGAAAGCTTTTGAGATTTTACCAACAAACACAGGAAATATAGGCCTGAAATATATAGCGTATATAACTCATGGCTAGTCTAATTGCTTACGCGAAAGTAGCAAGGGTCTAAAGTTCTATAGGACCTAGTACTATACTAGTAGTATACACATAACACAAGACTAATTCTAGTAATACTATAGGCTACTACCGTTAGTTAGGCCTAGGCTAATCTGCTTCAGAGTCACCCCTTGGAAATATTGCTGCTCAGTGCTTTGACAATTTGGATTGATTATCCTTGATTGATAGATGATATTTGTGGTGACAAATTCGATGAGACTGTCTACATAATTATGATTTACTGAATCCAGTACCTGGGCATTTGAGATACGTCATAAATTCAAAAACTGTTTACAGTGTATACACTGTACTGTATACAGTATTAATTGACTACAAATACAAGGTCAATCGGGCAACCTTGTTGCCGACGTGCGGGTATACACGTAACTTCACTATGTTGCGTAACTACGCAGAGGTCAGTGTGATGAAGAACTTAGATTCGATTCTGGGGTGGTCTGAACAAGTGGTGGTCACATGTTTTGACCTTGGCTTACTCACACAGACTCTCTTAATTTTAAAGTTTGTACAAGCATGGAGGTAAAAGTAATAAATCATCATGATTATGACTTTCTGCCAATCTATCAGGTGAGTACATGAGCTTAGGTGAATCTTTACTTGTTTGTTCATCGAAATCACACGTTTTGTCTAAGTCCCTGGAGCTTCGAGTTCTGTACAAATTATCAAAACTTCGTGTTTTCACAGCATGACATTTTGAACCTATTTGATTAATATGTCGCTTCCAACAGTTATTGTCGACATTTACAAGGTATGTGACTAGCCCTGACATTTTTGGAAGAAGCTCCCGTTCTCCTTTTCTCTATTCAGCTTTCCTTCTTTCTTCCCCTTCCGCTCTCTTCACCTTTTCTCCTTTTGCCGAAAGACCCAAAATTTGCCGACAGACCCAAAACTTGCCGACAGCGACCAAATTATTGGGGGGGTGTGACACCCCCCCCCCACACCCCCCGCTCGCTACGCCCCTGCTCCCACTGAAATGTAACGAGTAGTAGGCGATTGCTGTTTTGTTCATTGCTTTTGCGAAATGGTATCGCCCAATAAAGGCTAATTAATATGGCCAGATTAAACCAGATATAAAGCCAGATCTGGGATTTCGGTAAGGGTAGGAATGTAGACAATATTTATCTCAAACAAAAGTATTATTCAACCAGTCATGACATATTTTCAATCAAAAGCACTACACATCAGCATGTCAAAATTTGGTATAGGCCTATGGTAATTTAATAAACTAAATATAAATAAAAAACTTCACCAACTAAGCAAGCTAATTTACGGAACTAAAACACTAAGAATGATTTTCTCTTCCCCGAGGTTGTCATGGAAGGCGAAAGCAGTTATCGGTAGCAGATCAGCTTATCATAGTTACGGTGCAATTATTGCTTGGACTAGGCCAAACGTACAACGGATCTTCTGCACGACACATGTGTGTAGAATTTGTGTTGTCATTTGTATTGCTTAGAATTGTTATCTCCGGCCAGTGAAAACTCCGCCGCTATATCACTGCCAGTAAACTTCCTGTGCTAAGTCTGTTGACGAACAGGTACGATAATTAATTCATCAGGCCTATCGTTAGCCCTATTTGTTCATAATTAAACTTGCTAAACTCCACTATACATTCTAGGCAAGCTAGGTTTGTAGACACAACTCAAAAAAAAAAACACAACTGCACACGGTGGAAGTGTATGCTCAACTGATCTATATTGCTCTCATCTCATCTGTCACAGAGACAGATGACATTCCTTAGTGTACAGATTACATATATAGAATACAATACTTAAGATTACATAGGCTTAGCTATTCTTAGGATTACTTACATAGTGACTTTCTATCTACCCAGTATCATAGGTATAGTAACTATAAACAATAGGCTAACCTGGATAAGGCCTTGGCATCTACTAAGAATGCATACAGTAGGTAATACTAATCTGATTCACATCCAGGTACCCTACATGTTAAGGTCACGACATGGGTGGCATACAATTATTTTTTTTTTCACAATATGATTTACGTGTGTACATACATGTGTTGGTGTTAGACTCTGTTAGTATTACAGTACCATGTGGATTGGCCTGTTTACACTACTATATGCCAAGATCAATCTACATACATGCGGTAACCATAAATTATAGTCACAATCCTCAGGAATTGAAATGCCATTTGTGTACATTAGTGTAAGGCTTATTTTGATAGTTCGGGAACGGTAAGCTGGGCCTTACACTGATAACGCGAACCGAGCGTGAAATAGGAAACAATCTCCAAAAGCGGATATTTGATAATATATATATCTCTTTTATTAATTCTGAATAAAACTATAACAGGTATAAATATAAATACGGAGCCTACTGTTCTACGTCCGTAGACTTCGGAAGATAAACTTAAACTCCCAGATATGTCTTTAGGAGACACTTAAACCCCTCATTCCAAAATAATAAATTACGGCGCGATGCACAGGGCACACGCTCTGCCCTTGAACCCGATTGGTCTTAACTTACAGCTAACCCCCCACCCAACTCTTGATTGGTTGAGTGCCAACCTGATATGCAGATGAGCACATGCAAATGGGCACTCAACCAATTTGAACCAGTTTGGCTGTCTTCCAAGCCCACAAACCGAATAATTTAAAACAAACATATGAATACGCTTCTTATAGCGCGTGATTCATAGCCCCCAAAGCGCGAGCCATGGGTGACGTCATAATAACCATATCAAACTAGAATACGCTTCACATTAGATCAACTTCTGTTCCTAATCAGAGGGAAATTTAGTCCCAAGGTGTTAGACAGTATGTTGTATTGTGCATTGCTTAGCATACACATTTTGTATGTTAAATGTTTTTGAACACTATAGCCCCCCTAGTACAGTAGATGTTTAACCCTGATCTCAGAGTTACAACCTCAGAGTTGACTCTAAGAAAAACAAAACATATATTTAAAATCGAGATTTGCTTAATTGGAATATCCATTTTGAACTTGTATAACCTTACGTGTTTGCTCATCTACAGTTAGTGTAATCATGCATTAAGTTATCGAATTACATGTTACCTACAGTAGTGCATGGAAACAACTCTCAAGTTGTCTTATACTGAAATATACACAACATTTATCAACACAAAAGGAATAGAGGGTAATATGGACAGGTTACAGGAAATTGTTCATCAGCATTTCAGGCAATGGATGTCACACACTGTTCAATCTGAACGGATGTATCATAAAGGAGGAGGTTGTATTATTTGCAAGGCCTTACACAGAATAATTAGTGATTTACTTTTAAGGATTATGAATATCAAATCTCATAAAATACTGGAAATAGTTTACAAACAGCTTTGTACAAAACCTCCTGTACATGTTTGCATTTGTGTAGCTAAATTTTTGTCTTCCATTTTTCAATACCGGATAAATTAGTCCCTGTTTATAACAATTAATGTCTGCATGCTTGCCAGATCTATGCAAGACACAAAGTCCCAAAACTTATCAACTACAGGTAATTTAAGAAGAAAGGGAGGTGTACTCCCCACCCATCCAGACTCCCTGAATCTGCAGATCTACTCAGGAGCTTGAAGTGCAATAGAGTTGAAATGTGGAACAGCAAATGAAAACAAACTTGATAAATCATGAAGATATATACCTCCAGTATTGCCTATAACGAAGGCTTCTATTATGTTAAAATAATTTTTCCCCCAAATATTTACATTTTTAATGTTCCTTCCAGTGAACATTATAGTCAGTAATTTGGTCATGTGTCATGTTTCCACATGTATGTACTGTATGTATATAGATCCTCCTGCAAGCAGGAACTCGCGAAGAAGCCTCATTGGCTTATCAAAGCCGTAAGCCGACCGAAGTCAGTCTCTTACATTCATATTTAACGTCAAAGATTATGAATTGTAAATTGTCAACAACTCTGTAACTGGACGACATACGTTAATCTGGGAGTGCCTCGAACCGGGGACCTTATGATTGAAAGGCCCCAGCGTTAACCACTAAGCTAACACTGTATGAACTTTGTTTCCCCTCACTCTGGAACTACTGTTAATGTATTTATATTTTCTGTATTATCCAGCAGTTGAAGCATCAAACTATGCAGTTTAAATCCCCAAACTGTATTTTCAGGTCAACAGAACTATTTTCTTCATGATTGAGGACTTTTCAATTTGATTTCTTATTTTTAACCTACTAGAATATATGTGATTCATACCTGTGAATCAGAACAATGGTCAGAATTCCAATCAAGATGATCCGTCTAGGGCTGTACGCCCTCCTGTTTCTCTCGGTCACAGAGGTGATAGTATACATTTCCGGTTTCAAGGGTGCAGCTGTCCGTTACAATCCTAACTGGAAATCTTTAGACTCGCGCCCGATCCCAGATTGGTACGAAGATGCCAAATTTGGTATATTCGTCCATTGGGGTGTCTACAGTGTCCCAAGTTTTGGTTCTGAGTGGTTCTGGTGGAACTGGCAAGGAGAACATAGCATCAACTTTGAGGCGTTCATGAGATCCAACTACAGGCCTGGTTTTACCTACACAGATTTTGCTCCAGCTTTCACAGCAGAGTTTTTCAACCCGAAACATTGGGCAGACATTATTGCAGCATCTGGCGCTAAGTAAGTAAAATTGTGTTTACTTAATTAAATATATTCCCATTACGTATTAAGTCCAGTGTAACTTAATAATACTTAGTTCCATTCTTGCAGGTATTCTTGTTTTCATGGACTGTTATTATGGTAGATCTTCTTCCCCCTCCCCTCCCCTCCCCCTCCATGCTTGCCCCAACACCATACTGGATATTTGGTAGTAGACAGGGCAAGGCAAGATGTTAAGTAATGTAGCCTACTGTAGCCTATCAATGATTATCAGTGGAAACATCTATATTGTGTAATCCATTTACACCAGCCTAGATGATGAGATAACCTGTCTGTACTGTACACTACTCCCTTTCTCACACAGATGTATAACTCAACATGAACGTACCATTTACATGTAAGATATGTCTCCATTCTAGTGGGAGGAAATGGACAGAGATTTCCTGAAATGGTAGCAAGAGATGGCTTGAGGTTAAGCCTTTGTTCATCAAAGATGATCATATGGGTAGATTTCTAGTAACTTGTCAAATGAGGTAATATGACAGAGTTACTAGGGTAATTAACTATGGGCATTCAGGTGTTCATTGCCCTCTGTTGCCTGCACACAGCAGAAAATTACAGAGTTACTAGGGTAATTAACTATGGGCATTCATGTGTTCTTTGCCCTCTGTTGCCCCCACACAGCAGCCTCATGGAGTTGTGCTTATACTCATCATCTTGGGAATCTAGTATATAGATACTGTACTAGTGTACTAGTGTGTCACCAGACTATGTACTCTGAAATCAAACTTGGGCTAGAGCATACATACTTGACCTCTTAAGACAAGGGGCATTCTATTTGTTTCATACTGTTACCATGTGGAACATTGTCCTGTACTTGCACGTCAAGTGTCTGTATGTTACTAATCTATAAATGTCTCAAATCCCTTCAATGCTAAAAGAAACCCACCATGATTGGTCAAAAGTCTCAGATCTATCTGTTGGACCGCTCTTTCAAATAATCGGGTGATGACACATTAAAGGAGATAAAAGTTATATATTCAGTGAACAGCTACTAGTTTCAACTTTAGTGCTGCATTGTTGTCATTTAACAACATATGGGTCATTTTTTAGTGTGGCTGATAATCATCTAAGTACACTTGTGCAACTATCTACTCATATCACACAGTTTCCAAGCACATTCAAAGTCGATCATCTGTCAACCACTTGTAATGTACATAATGACATCAAGGTTGTAGACAGAAAGGTCAAGTTAATTTCTTCACACAGAGTACGTGACCATGACCTTATTGGTTGGGCATGTCTGGAGCCAGTTTGCGGGGTGCAGGGATAGGGGAGGGGAGGCCGGAGATGAATTCTCAAGATCTAAGTAAACTAGTCTTCTTTGGTCACCAAGTGCAGAAGCTGAGCACAACAAAACAAAACAAAAACCCAATGCAAAACACTTTTTTCATGACTGACATTCTTTCGTGAACAGTTGTCTCAGGTCCAGTTTTGTTACATCATCAGTTCTCCGAGACTGCATTTGTGTCTTGTGCAGTTCATGATTGCTGTGAACAGAATCAAACTTAGACAGTAGGCTGGTGTACTCTGTACTTTACTGCATAGTCTAATAGTTCCACAAAAATGGATAATTTGCCAAAACCAATTTGAGGTGCAGTGCAGTGTTAACCATTTGTGCAGAGTTTCCACAGAACTGTATAATCTGTTTAAATTCCCTTAGATTCATATTCCAAACATGTCGATCTTTTCAAGAGCACACGATAGAATTGAAACGACTATTTCAAGGCTTTATCTAAGGGGATAATAGCCTTGTGAGGGTCCTTATTTGGCAGTGTTCAGCATATTTACAAAACGACAATACACTCTCTCTATGTTTGAATAGCTGCACCTGTGCTACTGTACATCCTTGTCTGAGAGCTTGGCTATTGTATTGAGAGCTTGTCTATTGTATTGAGAGCTTGTCTATTGTATTGAGAGCTTGTCTATTGTATTGAGAGCTTCCAAGAAGACTGAATTTGTGAAGGTCTAGAAAAAGAATCTTTACAAATGCCAAAAATTAGCAGCAGTGCAAATATAATGTATATGAGCAGTTGCCTGAAGTGGCCACTGGGTCTCTGCTGCAACATAACAGCAATGATGTGTAATGCAGGTCCATGCACTCCATAATAACAGCAATGTCAACTATATCAGTGTAAATTCAGTCTAGTAAAAACAACAGTCCTATTGTTTGTTGTAGAAGTCAAATGTCATCTTGAGGTCATGACTATTTCGTAAGCACAGTAACTTGGTTGAATATGTCATACTTGCTCTGTGGATTCACTGTACACGAATCCTTTGGTTTATATGATAAGGTCAAAGGTCACCAGAAATCAAAGTTCAGAATCCATTCACAGTACAGATTCACATGTGTGGATGCAGAAATGTTGGCACTGATTGTGAACTTGAAATAGCAATGGCCAATGTAAGTAGTTTTAATACTGAACATGATGAAATTGTGGCAAGGAATTACTCTAGAAGCAAGTAGGCCTAAGCTGTTTTTGTGGTTTTACACATATTCTAAGAGGTGGATTGATATCAGTAGTGTACAAACTATAGAGGTACAGGTTAGTCCATTAATACTATCTCAATTGTAATAACCAGCTGACACTGAAAGGATGCAGAAACCAATTTTCAGTTGTTAATAACCGGGCAATTTCCTCTTGTTAATTGATAAATCACATGGACAAGGCAATATGAACAACTGCATTGGCCTTCCTCTTTATCATAAAAGAAATGTTTGCGATCAAAAATTGTTATCAAGTTTGGTTTTCTTCTTTTGGGTAAGGTGGATTGCATGTTGGATAGAGATTTGGTGCAAAGAATAAAACAATTTGACAGTGAGTGTATTTACAGGGTGGTCATCACCGGTTGACCTCAAACGGACAATACCTTGGTCATCCACACAGCATGATAATAACTATCAAACCTTGGACGATCTGACAACATACTAACTGAGTGAGACAGAAATGATCTTACTTGTCTGAATGTGCAGCTGACAAGTATTCAGAAGAAAGGTCACCCCATTGGCCAATCATGCAATGTGGGGTTTTCAGAAAGAAAGCTAGGTGGCACACCCATGGGATGGGCAATATCAATTGTGGAATTTTAAAAAGATACACACTACAGTATGTACAGCCTGTAATTGTGTGTGTCAAATGGTTTTCAAAATACTTTCAGCAATGTTCACTATCCCACTAACATTACAGTTTTGCAACTCCAACACTAGACATACACCAAATACTATTAAAGTGTACTGTATTGTATTATTGTATTAACTTTGCTTCTCGCTTACCTGTCTCCCCACAACCTTTACACTCTCCCTCTACAGTACCACAACTAGACTGAAATGGTAACCTTTCTAGTCCTGTACACTCTCTAAGACTGGCTACCTCCAGTGGAAGCCCCTTCTTCCCATTGCTACCATCCCAAATTGTCTATATGTGTTTTCTCGCAGACTTTACCACAAACACTGAATACCGAGTCAGGAGGGAAATGTTTCTAATGGCCATGGATTTACAGTACAGCACATACAATATTTTTAAAGGCCATGGGTTTGCTGTACAGCACACATACTGTAATATCTCTAATGGCCATGGGTTTACTGTACAGCACACAATATTCCTAATGGCCATGGGTTTACTGTCAGCACATACAATATTCCTAATGGCCATGGGTTTACTGTCAGCATATATACAATATTCCTTATGGCCATGGGTTTACTGTACAGCACAAACAATTCCTAATGGCCATAGGTTTACTGTACAGCACATACAATAATGGTGATGGGTTTGATGTACAGCATACAATATTTCTAATGGCCATGGGTTTACTGTCAGCACATACAATATTCCTAATTGGCCATGGGTTTACTGTCAGCACATACAATATTCCTAATTGGCCATGGGTTTACTGTCAGCACATACAATATTCCTAAAGGTCATGGGTTTACTGTCAGCACATGCAATATTTCATGTACTATTACACACACTATAGCAAATGGATTTAGTGAAAAGGTTCTTAAAAATACCAATTAAGTATAGGAAATCTAACTGACTGTTTACATTTTTTTATTTTTTTTTATCTAGGTACGTGGTCTTGACGAGTAAACACCATGAAGGATATACCCTTTGGCCGTCTAAGTTTTCTTGGAACTGGAATGCCAAAGATATAGGCCCTGGAATGGACCTTGTAGGTAAATGGATTATCATCAGACATCTCTTTCTTTGTTATGTTACACCTTTGGTATATACTTGTGTGCTGAACTGTCAAGTCTGAAAAGAAATAACTTGCCCACTGTAACTAAGTTTATAAAACTTTCTTTTAAAGGAGAATAGGAGGAGATACGGTTTACGTTACTTTCTGTATAGTATCACTCCAAATCAGCTATAAATATGCATCAAGCAAATATTTAAAAAGTGCCTCAGCAGAAGCAATTTTCAAGGTGCAAGCCTCTTTTGCTTTCAAATATGGACTGTTGAGGGGGTCAATGGTCCTTTAGTCACATTATTCTGTGTTTCGTCCTATTAACAGTGCCTTTTGTATTTAACTCTCTGTAACATTAGATATGTATACATATAATACATAATTATTATATCTTTCACTCAAAAGTACCTTGAAGCCTGTCTGACAGAATTGATTTCTTCTTTATTTGCAGGTGAACTTTCAAGAGCAATCAGAGAAACACACGTACGATTTGGTTTATATTTCTCCCTGTTTGAGTGGTTCAATCCCTTATACCTGCTGGATAAGAAGAATGATTTCAAAACTACACAGTATGTTGATGTAAGTTTTATCAAGTTGCAAACCTTCAATCTTCTGTGAAACTTCTTGTAAAAGTCTTAGAGCTGTGTTTAAACATGGGGGGGCAGATACAGAATCTGTGCTACAGGCCTTAGTTAGCATTTATCTTTGATGGTAATAGTACAGTAACAACAATTAGTGTTATAAAGACCAAATTCCAACCGGTGCAGGTTTGCTCAATGTGTTTTGCCAGGTGCCAAGTTGAAGTGACCAAATAATAACACCTAGAAATTAAAAATTAATGCCACACTTTAAACTGTTCGAGAGTGTCCAGTGATCTTTAAGGAATTGGAAATGATTGAAAAAGCCAGGAACTGTGTGTAGGGGGAAGCTTTTATCATCAGAAGGATTTAAAGCTGGAGAAGGTGATATGAATGTAGGGGTCTGCTTGTCAATGGCAGGGATTTTCTAGACCGATATCAGCCTATCGATGGTGATCTCGTAAAAGTGTGTGCATCAAACTAGAAGAACAACTAACGACTAATTCTGGCAGTATTCTGTGACAGACAAGTTTTGAAATAAGGGTTTCATATATCATGTACAATCAACAATTAAGTCAGGATCATGTTTCACATTCTCACAAACTGGCTCATGATCTTTAGCATGTTTCAGACTGAAGATGGAATATTTGGCAACATAAGTTAGCAATATATGTTGCAGTGTTGTTTATGACTGATTGTGCAATGGTTAAATTACAAAAGATTTAAACATGATATGATATATATATATTTATATGTGTATCCGACTTTCAGCATTTATGTCACAGCAGGTGCCACCAAGATTTAAAATTGTCTAGTGTTTTCAAACAATTGTTTATAAACTGTACTATCAAGATATGCTTCGAAGCAAGTTCGACAACAGTACCAGCACTTTGAATTTACCCTGTTGCTGTTAGATTATGGATATGTTACTTTTGCCATATATTTGCTTCTAGTGAGTATGCTTGAAAGTACCGTGTAGTGTGGTATACTAACCTCTTAAAACTTTTCTCAACTGGCTGTCTCCAAATACAAACAATCTGCATTGATGTACCAATTAAATTTTATGCCAGGCTGCAGATTTAACTAGGCTGTGATGTAGCCTAACCTGCAGAAGGATACTCTGAAATTGTTCATTTCATCAAGTGAGTATTGATGTTAGTTGAACACAATCGCGTTGGTACATTATTAAACATTGATAACTACGCGTGACATTTGACCCTTGACCTCTTTCAGCTGGTGATGACACCTCAGTTGAGCGAACTAATCAATACTTACAAACCGGAGGTTCTTTGGGCCGACGGTGACTGGGAGGCCGGAAGTGAATATTGGAACTCGACACATTTCTTGGCTTGGCTCTATAATGATAGGTTTGTTTAAAGAAGTTGTGAACGTTGCTGTAACCAAGAATTGTCAAGTGTATTATCAAGCACACTGCACAGGTTGGTAGGTGAGGTTGTAAACTAGTTACCTCACACTACTGTACTCATGTTCCAAGTTCTTAAAGTCTGACCATATCAAAACATTCATCTGTTTCTGCCCCTCAAACAGCCTAGTGTCAACGAGGTTGTACAGTATTATACTCACTCCTGTGGTTTCATGCTCTGGTTCTTGATTTCTGACAACATCAATCTGTTTCTGCCCCTCACACAGCATAGTCAAAACATTAATCTGTCTGTTTCTGCCCCTCACACAGCATAGTCAAAACATTAATCTGTCTGTTTCTGCCCCTCACACAGCAATGTCAAAACATTAATCTGTCTGTTTCCACCCCTCACACAGCATAGTCAAAAAATTAATCTGTCTGTTTCTGCCCCTCATACAGCATAGTCAAAACATTAATTCTTTTTCTGCACCTCACATTGCTTAGTCAAAACATTAAATATGTTTCTGCCTCTCACACAGCATCTATAGTCAAAAAATTAATCCGTCAGTTTCCACCCCTCACTCATAGTCAAAACATTGAACCTGTTTTTGCCCCTCATACAGCATAGTCAAAACATTAATTTGTCAGTTTAAACCCTCACACAGCATAGTCAAAACATTAATTTTGTTTCTGCCCCTCACACAGCATAGTCAAAACATGCATTTGTTTCCACCCCTCACACAGCAAAGTCAAAACATTAATCCTGTTTTTGCCCCTCATACAGCATAGTCAAAACATTAATCTGTCAGTTTTAACCCCTCACACAACATATTAAAAACATTAATTTTTTTTCTGCACATCGCTTAGTCAAAACATTAAATCTGTTTCCACCCCTCACACAGCATAGTCAAAACATTAATCCGTCAGTTTCCACCCCTCACACATAGTCAAAACATGAAACCTGTTTTTGCCCTTCATACAGCATAGTCAAAACATTAATCTGTCAGTTTTAACCCCTCACCCAGCATAGTCAAAACATGCATTTGTTTCTACTCTCATACAGCATAGTCAAACCATTCATTTGTTTCTACTCTCATACAGTATAGTCAAACCATTCATTTGTTTCTTCTCTCATACAGCATAGTCAAACCATTCATCTACTCTCATACAGCATAGTCAAACCATTCATTTGTTTCTACTCTCATACAGCCCAGTAAAGGATACAGTTGTCACAAACGATCGGTGGGGTAAGGAGGCTAAATGCACCCACGGTGGATTCTTCTCTTGCGATGATCGTTACAATCCAGGTAAATATATAAACTGAACTTTCTTCATAGATGTTGATCTTGATCAGACAATTCATATATGTATCATGTGTAGAGATCGTCTCAGCGCGTTGAAAGGGTATATTACATCAAACATCAAATCTTAATTACCAGTTTGTTTAAGCTTTACTTCTTTATTCTTACTTCCATCTCCTTGTACTGGTCTTTGTCACTATGTATCATTTATATAGAAATTCCATGAACAGAATACCAAATGTAACCAAAATTCTCATCTGACAAACTTCTGGTTTTAGATCAGGTTGTATATAAATGAAACCAAAAATATCCAT
>KN889750.1:5416-22632 GCA_000934455.1 Apostichopus parvimensis | reverse complement strand
CGTAAACCCCCCCCCCCCCCCCCCTCCACCAAAGAAAAAAAAACAGAAACAACAACAAGTCGGTTCGACGCTATCAAAATCGTGTCAAGTAGATATTTTATTATTTTGCTTCAATAGATTTTACTGTTCACGTGTAACTGTCAAAGCCATCTTATAAATTCCGCATCGTTTACCTTCGAGCACTTTCGTTTACAGAGATTTGTTTCCACTTCAAAGTTGCTTTGGCAAACCAAGAATTATTTAACTTTTAACTTTAGGCTTGAAACCTTGTTCCTTGATAACCAGATCAGGTAAGAAGTGTATAGATTAATTATGTAACCAGGCAAAGAGTATATTTTATTACCTCTGAGCACTTTAGAACTGCCAATTATCTAAATGCCAACTTTCTGATAAATGAAGAGTGGTTGATCGTACAAATGCATGGGCGTGTGAACGTGGGTATTTATTTATTACCATCTAAAGTCAGTGGTCAATGTTTACCCTGGTTTCACATTAGGCGAAACCTAAAAGGCCTTATACCCAAAGGGTACCCGTGCTCTTTAAGAAAATTCACCACTTTGAAAGAGAGAGCCTGGACACAATAAGAACAAAACGAAAACTCTTGATCCACTTTCAACCCGGGAGACGGGTAATCGTATGATAGTGACTTTGTTACGTTTAATGAGATATCACGAATCCCTTTCGAAAGGGAATAGACACTTTACGCATGCGCGATCTCGGTTAATGGTTACATACATTTAAACTTCATGTTTCCTGCTTGATTAACGGTAATATACCTAAAGACGTCTGTTAGAGTTTATTCCAAAATGGCGCCTTAATTATGATATTTACGTAATTAACTATAATACAGCATGAAAAGGTTCAAAGTGCAATTATTTATATGACGTATATAAAATTAATTGATCACAAACTTCTTGATCAAGAAAAGTTAAAATTAAAGCCGCCCTAGGTTCATCTAATTTCAATATATGTAGATTTCAAACCGATTTTCTTACATTGCTTCAAATTGCATGCTGTTTACACATACGGATGTCTCTGCATAGTATTTGGATGTAATTGAGAGATATGATATCAGCCTGAAACAAATTATCGCTATCGAATGGCATTAATGTGACATTGATGATCAAAAGCAATGGTACTATGTATCATAATCCTGTCATATAATTGAGATTTTATCCTATTCGATAACCAATCAATAGCGTCTATGATTAATTAATTGATTCTCCGTGTCCTATATATGGTTAACGTGGTTAACGTGTTATACTTTCTCCTAACCTACTTCAAGCAGTGTAAAAATTTCATGTTCGTACAGCACACAAAGTATTTACACTAATACAAATAACCTCATTTAACGCAACATTTCCAATTAGGGGTGGGGGGGGGTGTGGAGGAGGGAAGGAGGGTGGCTGATTCAATCATTTATGATCCATAATATCGTAGGATCTGATTAGCAGGTGACATTCCAATATACAGTTACGTGAGACTTCGATCTATGTTTGGACATAATGATAACATAATTAACTCGTTTCAGTATACAAGGGGGGGGGGGGTGTAGGAGGTAAGGAGGGTGGCTGATTCAGTCATTTCTGATCCATAATATCGTAGGATCTAACTAGCAGGTGACATTCCAATATACAGCTATAAGTGAGACTTCGATCTATGTTTGGACATAATGATAACATAATTAACTCGTTGCAGTAAAAAAATCGTGTCATGGAACTAACTTGTTCGATATGTTTTTACTAACAATACGGGAAATAAACTCCAAGTTTTTGGTAAAATCCAAGTGGAATTCAGTAAGTTAAAGAAAAAGAACAAAACCAGAGCAGTAATTGATGTGATGTCACACCTATAAAGGTTGCTACTAAAATACGTGTTTAACCAGGGAGGAGTTGTGTTACCCTAAATATAATCTGCATGCATGCTTCACTGAACCATGTATGTACATTACTCACACGATAATGTATCTTCACGCTAACAAAAAAGTTGTTTTTAATCGCCCGAGATCGGTTTTGCAAGTGACATGATTTGCGTTGGAGTGTCTTATGGAACGCCCATAGTGTCATAAAGAAGTAACTTCGCGATGTGTGTATTGTTTCCGTGTTCATCTAACCATGGAGCTAACATTTCACTTTTCTTTCTTCTCATGTTACTCATTTTTCTATCGAGGGCAGGTGTTATGATGTCGATGAGGGAATTGAACGTTCGGCGTAGAAAAACTCGATTGGACGGGTTTTGATGAAGGTGACGTACGCTTCACGCAAAAAAAAAGAAAGATTGTAAACAGGTTTCTAGAATGTAGGTATATAGTTACGTCATTAAAATTGTGGTTTAATCTGTTTCAAAAATGATCAAAATCAAAAGAAACATTTGAGAAACTAGCAAATTTCCTGATTATTAATTTCCTCGGAACATTTATTCTGTTTCTCATGAATATTCATCACCAGGACAAAATATTCACCTCAGTTGGGACAATTTTTTCTATACTGTCCGTAAGTGTCCCTCTTCAAAGCACTCTTACTGACATTATGAGCAGTTTGAATATCTTGTTTCTATCAGGGAAAGGTTAGGAACTGTTTGGACTGTCAATACGAGTGCTTTGAAGCTGATATGGATGGACAGTATAGAGTGGTATTAGCATTAGAATCAGATAAAGGTGGGGAACTGTTCATACTGTCAGTACGAGTGCTTTGAAGCCGATACGGATGGACAGTATAGAGTGGTATTCGTATTAGAAAACTGGCCAAATATATATTTACCAGAACTGTCACATACCTTTAGCGAATAGTAACTCAAACTGTGGTTACATATATCCGGACCTCAGGATAAGCCATTTAGGTTGTTATTCCCAAATTGAAAGAAATCTTGGACTTAATTAATTAAAGCGATATTAAGGATATGTCTAATTAATTTGGAGATAAAGTATTTGAAGTTATTTTTAAGACAGAAATATTGCTCTCATTAATGCATATCGAGTAAAATGGAGATATCTTAACTTTAATTAAAGATAACTTAAAGTAAAGCTATGTTTAATTCCTCTACAATATCATTGTATTTATTTAAAGATATCTTAACTTCTGGTCAACATCTCTTGGTATTTTGAAAATATTTCCAATAATTTAGTAATATTGCTCGAATTAATGAATTAAATGAGTAATAGCCATCGTAACTTAAATTATATCTTGAAGTCATGTAAAGATTTCAGTATTTTTACAATGCATGTTGGTTGCTACCTCAGGTCATTGGTTTTACCTCCATATCATTGGGTTAACAGTATTATTAATCAGGAACATATGTAATCAGTTAGTTATTTATTGAACAACTGTGTGTATATTACTGCACATGACATTCTGCAATCGTTTTTTCTTTAAATAAATCTATGTAAACATGCTAAGCAAACTATCATACGAGATGTATTTGCGCGCCTCATTACAAGGGACCATTCTCAATCATAATAATGTGTATGTAAGCAAGCCAAAGAAATGTTGACAATGTTTATTTTTCATCCTCTCTTAGCAGAACCACTTAAAAGAGAACTAACAGAACTAACAGCATTAACAAAAGTAACGCCATTACGTGATATTTGGATACATGTAACCAATTAAAGTGTCTTCCTCCCGTATAACAAACCACCTGTACAAACACTTTGTTCAGCCTTATTTAACATGTTAAAACATGCTAAAGAGATACATTCCTCTTACACTAAGCGCTATAAAGCGTGAAAATTGAAATACTGTGTTGCAGGTGTTTGACAAAATTTGAGCGAATCTACATAAATACATTTTCAAGTTGACGAATATTCATGCAAAGAGAAGGAACATATGCAGCGAACGGTCGATTTAAGACCCTTATAAATTTTCACAATTCCTAATGACAAACATTTTCAAAGGTTAATAAACCTTTTATCGTTGCGAGGGAAAGTTCCCTCAAATGGCCCACAGACACAGTATTGAACATGTACTGAATCCCTCCCCCCCCCCCTCCTCACCTATCCTTCTCCACTCCACCCTGCAGGGTTCTATGCATAATGGAAGAACCTTGCATTATTGTGTCTAATCCACAGAGGATTGGGTATCGAGATTAATGTTCAGGCAACCGTTCATGTGTGGTATTCCTCTGTTTGTATTTGTTGATAAGTTCGTTATTTCGATGGATTGTGACGGGCTATCGACAGCTCTTCTCTGTTAAATAATGACTGGCGGATACCACGCAAGGTGAGATGAACCTATTGGCTTTATTGCATGTATTATTACAACAGTCTGTTACTAAAGTAAAATATAAAACGACAGCAATTACACCGTTACTTAGCAGTCATTGGCTGAACATAAAGCGGTATTCCAAAATAGTCTCCCAGACTGGTGTTTTACTGCAATGTAAGAGATATAATCAGGGTCCAGTACTTGCCCACAGGGAGCTACCATTTGCTACGCTCGTGACGTAAGCACCCGTTAGCATTTAGAAAGACCATGTAGATGAAAGATATAAAAATACTGCCAAAGCTTTCTACGATTCTACGAAGAAAGGAAGGAGATAGGGAAGGAATGTGTTTGTATTTAGAGCTTTTCTTTGTAAATGGAGTAGTTTAAGTTACATTGCTGTTCAAGACAATTTAAGATTGAACTTGAAGAAACTATGTCGTCCAAAACAAGGTTATTCTGCCGTAACTATAGGCTAAAGCAAACGGTAGAGACTTTTTTGATGAGGTGTATTCGTGTACAACGTTTTAACTGTTTATGTCAGATTGTCATTGACTTAATGATAAATAATATATGTATTGATACGAGCCATTTCCGAAATATTTCCTCCATTTCAATGTTTCTTTTTTTTACTAGAGCAGAATCATCAAGCGGACAATAGTAAGTAATATTAAATACGCAACATTGATTTGTAAAATAAAATAGGTTATAAAAAACGTGTATATGTAGGCCAACACCTGCATATAAAGAGTGCGTATACGCACTCTTTATATGCAGGAGTTGGCCTACATATAGTAGTTTTTCCTGGTTGATACTGCCATCGTTGTGTATATGTATCCTAGTGTGATTCCTGAAGTTACCTCAAACCGTGGTTCCTGATTCACAGGTGTTTATGTTCCTGTTTGATAATTTCATCGCTGTGTATATGTTTTATAGCGTGAATCAAGTCAGACCCTAATTCCTAATTTAAGATACTTCCAAGGTTCAACCAAAGGTCGTTTCAATTTCGTGTTACATCAATCACACTTGAAAGACTTTAATAGACTAGGCTTTAACTTTCCACCCGACTTTCTAATAGACTGAAAGAATTTGAAAGTTTCCAGAAATTATTATTAAAATGAGGTTAATGAAGTCAATTTGATATGATTGGGAAAGCAATAAATCAACGCTAAATTAGATTTTTTTACTTTTAAGTTAAGAGGGAGCGATCAAAAGTTTCAATTTACGCCCAATTAATTGTACAAAAGCCGCACAATTAAAACTCCCCAAATTTGTTATTTGACACGAACTCAATTTCACGACAGACTGGAAGATTTAGGTGATGTTTCTGCACAAAGGGATTATAAAAAACAAAGCGAAATACGATCTTGAAAAGGCATTATGCCAAAAAATAAATAAAGAGTGAAAATAGTTAATCCTTGAACGACACGGATTAATTCCTTTCGAATTGGTGGAGGATCACTCGAATATTTGTCTTCATTTGAAGAAAACAAAATTGATCAATATGTTTTCTGTAGAGGATGTAAAATGGAGGGGGTGGGTGTAGTGGGGTGGAGGGGGTATTATTGATGACGTAATCTGATGACTTTGATATTTGGAAATAAAGAGAACGAAATGTGCTGATGAGAGTATAGTGGTAGCCTCTCCTCTCCTCTCCTCTCCTCTCCTCTCCCCCTCAATACGGCACCTTCAGGTTTGACTAGTAAAGTTAAGCCAGCCTGACAAAAGGCGATCGTCGGTTATAAAGAGTTCAAACCCACAATTTTAGGAGTCGTAAATCTTACTTAATTAACGAACATAAGCGTGGGCAAAAGAAATTGTCATTTTTGCAGTTTCACACAAAGTTTTTTTTAAGAAAACAAGACCGATATGTTCAAAAGATTACTTTCTTTTGCAATAAACGTGATCTCATAAAACTGACCGGATTTTAAGTGTATTTACTGTTTGAGTCATAAACCCATTAAGGCTCTTCACTTTTATGAAAAATCAAAGATATGGCCATATCTATTCATCATTTTCGGTGATAAATTGACGACAGTTATCTCAATTAAACTTCGGAAGGGGCATATGGGCTAATAAATTAAGAAAGGACGGGAAGAGGTGCCAAAAGAAGAAAAACAGGTGTGCATAATTTACAGGGGTCAATTAATTGAACAGGATTGAAGTTAATCTCAGCAGGAAACGCATTAATCTCTGGTCTCGGGGAATGTTCGACGAAACTGTAAAGTTGCTGACTGTTACAAATTCATAAATAATTCGGTAATTTGTTCTTTTCATCACGAACGAAAATGGTACGACAAAGTATTAGCATTATTATTTTCTCGTTTTCGATTAATCTTTCCATCGTGATTTGCTGGTTTTATCCCGCATATTTAGCCTTTTGGCTAACAACATGTGTAGCATTATGTTCCCCTATTAGGGGAATCGTGATACACACCTGACGATGATCACACAGTCACAGTCTCGATGCAAAGGGACTGGGGCTGAGAGCGGACCAGTCGTTCGGTTGTTTGCTTTTTCGTGACTGGGTTCTTTCTTTGGTGATTTCTTGTGTCAACTTGCTCCCGAGGGTGCCTGCAGGGACAGGGGTGGGGTTCACTACAACAGTGAACGTCCTCAACTAAAAATTAGTTATATTGTTTAAGAGAACTTTTTATTCGAGGTAAACAATGGCGACGAAGGGTCTTAAGTTATGATTACTTAAATCAGGGAGTTGTTACAACTCCCTGCTTAAATCATAAAAAAGATATTCCTCTAATATAAAGAAAAATACACTGTTATATTTAAACAAACTCGCATCCACGCCAATGTAATTTTACATACAACATATTCTTCCCCCGTCGTGAGGCCCCGCTCTTCTTAACGTGCTAATTTAATTCAATATGAATGTCAACTTTCGAAACATCTTAAAACTGAACCACCCGACATGCTTAACCCATGAAGTTAAATTTAACATTGACAACACAAAATATTCCAAGGTAAATTCATTAATCTGAATGTTTAAATGTTTAAAGCAAAAGAAGAAATAAAATTCCCTAAGTATTGACGGTAACCGTTTCGCTCCGCTGTCAATGTAGGGTTTACTGTCATGACATCTACCAGAATAATCACATATTTAAGTTAAATATTAAAAACTAAAGATAACAATAAGTTTGTGATTTACGTACTTGCCAGTAGGACATACTATGGTATTAACTTGTTTATATTTGTAATGCTGTTGTACATTGTTGTTTTATTGACGTGGTTTTCTAAACGTTTTGTGCATGTCATTTATTGTTTTAGTCGATGTGATTTGCCATAGCGACCCCAATCATGTTAGAGGCAGGTGATGCTGGCTTATATATATTAAAATTACAAAATAGTTATTAATATGTTTTAAGAATGAAGCTGAACACACCAACGGAGCATGTTATGTTATGTGTCAATCCTGTTCTTCCTACCCCCCCCCCACCCAACACACCCTCTCCTGCCTCACCAAGTACCTCCCATTCTCCTCCTACCCCCTCCTACCCCCTACACACCCTGTCCTGCCTCACTAAGTACCTCCCGTTCTCCTTCAACCCACTCCAACCTCTACACACTCTGTCTTGCCACATTAAGTACCTCCAATTCTCCTCCTACCCCCTACACACCCTGTCCTGCCTCACTAAGTACCTCCCGTTCTCCTTCAACCCACTCAAACCTCTACACACTCTGTCTTGCCACACTAAGTACCTCCCATTCACCTCCTACCCCCTCCTACCCCCTACACACCCTGCCTGCCTCACTAAGTACCTCCCGTTCTTCTTCAACCCACTCCAACCTCTACACACTCTGTCTTGCCTTACTTAGTACCTCTCTGACTCCTCTTAATTCGATCAATTTAGAGTTATGATTATTAAAGAAATTTGAACCGTAGAACCGTCGCGACATTTTCAAGTTCTGTTCATAAAACCATAATAACCTTTTAGGTGAAGGGGTTAGTCCCATCAGAAAACATCAAGGTGCCCAGCCTCCTCTCCTCTCCTCCACTCCCCCTTCCCCTCCACCAACCGACAGACAGAATACTAGAAAACGTTGCAGTACATTAAAATGGAACTTAAATGTAAATTACAAACTACAAATACTTCCACATTGTTTCAAAACATTCACAATATGCTTCAAGTATTCACATTAACAACGATTTAGTATTCACTGACAACAACTGGTTCCTATCTAGAGGCGAGCACCATTTCCCGCTAAGTTTCTTCCCAACCCCAGCTTACGATCATGATAGCCACCTCAATTGGAGGAGAGGGGTGGGGGTAGTTTTAAGAACCATTTGCACATGGAATGGTAAGATATGCTTATATAGTTGTTCCCATTATTTTGTTATTATAACCCCCTAGAGGCGAAAACTATTGAGTAACTGTGCATCACATCACACCCCTCCACCTTAACCCTCCACCCTGAGCCCCTATGATCACATAACCGTAGTGGGAGGTTCTTGTGGTGTATCGTCTCGCCAGGGGTGTTGGGTGTAATATGCCCATGATTAACTTTCTAAGTAAGGACAAGCAGATTATTGATTCTTCTACGGTATGAAAGTTAGAATGAGAAACAGGTTGTTTCATTTAATATGAAAGAGTTGTTAAACTAGTCGTAGACTGTTAACTGATGGATGTAACTGTAATATATATGTGCCGATGTGTCTATGTATTGCGACAGATGGCACGCCACCGGCTACCTGATTAATTACCACATACACCAAGAAGATAGTGTCAATAAATTTGCTTGCAAAGTTCAAGTCGTCGTTTTTAATGCCATTTTTAATTGCCAGTCTTCTAAGTATAGTCTGCCTGGTGCCATAACAACTATTACAAATATTACAACATGAAATGTGTAAAGAAACAAAATGCCAAAATGTGTAAGCCTATACACAAATGCAGAAACGAAATCTGAAGATTTTCACTTAAAATAGAGGGAACTACAGAATTTGTAAAACGACATCCTCTGTGTCAGTGATAAAACTTTAGTTTATAACGTAAGTTGTAACTCCTCTTGAACCGTACATGGGCCATGAAAACAAAGGGGCACAAGTGGGTAAAAAGTCAAAGAGATGTCACGTTTTATTCAATTAAAGTTCAAATTGTGTTAGACAAAGTTCTTAGGTGAACCATAGTGATTTCTGATTTTAACCTTGCGCGTTCTTTAACAGCTTCCAAAATCACATTTGGTCACGATTTTGATATAAACGCAATTGTTTTCAGACTATAATTTGGATCGAAATACCGCAATAACAACTCAAAGAAGACATTTAAAACAAAACAAAGAACAAAAGAAAGAACAATGAGCAATAAAAAAACAACCAAAGTCAAAAACATAACCAAAATTCCCTTTTTTAACAAAGAAAATTATTTAGACGGGAAAATTGTAATAAGGTGATAACAATTTGTTCTATGTTAAAGAGACAACATTAATGTCCTTAAAATAATAATAAGAAGAAAATAAGAATTTAAACACGCTTAAATGATTAAAGTACTTAAAAATTCCCAGTTCTAGCTTGAGAACTTTATTTGACGCAAGGGAAATCCTTCCTGATTTTCTTCATAGGTCTAACAAACACCTTTTGTCGTATATGTCATCGGAGTGACGAAGCCTACGAAACGTGATTCTATAGAGAACTTCTATATCCAGTGATTTATCATTCTATACCTTAATCTATCAGTTTGATATACATAGCTCACTCACGCCCTCTGTAAAGTAAATAAATACACCTTAGTGTGCATACACCAAAACTTAAACTTTAAAACAAACAGTTTTTAATGTAATAAATATCTTAACAATATTCTTGATCAAATGTATTTTGAATAAACGACTAAAGAAAAGCACAAAAAAGAAAAGAAAAACAAAAGGTGTTCACCACCAGAACCACCTTGGCACATATTGCGCCTCGGTATATACTTCAACTACCACCGTGGCACACTTGTATGTTACTCGATTATTTATTATCGTTATTTACACACACGGTTCAATACATTTCAAACATTTTTTAAACCGGATGCATAAGTTCCTGTATGTTTACAATATAAATAATATCTATTATTAATAAACATTGTTAATATATATTGTAGCATTGCTCCGTCGGAATTAGAAAACTGCCTCACTTAAGTCTTTCACCCATCCTGCCTGCGCACAAAATGTTGTCACATAAATAACTAAATACTTTATTCCTCCCGGCCCGATAGGAACCAAACATTTGTTTGTTTACTATCCTATACATGCTTCCTTCTGAGATATCTACATGTTGATGAACACTCGTGTTGTCTAAATGAATTTTGCATTCCCTATAGAGATGCCGGGGCAAATTGTTGGCGTTCAGTGGTTGAATGAGCGATATACTGTAAATTAACACGAGTGCCGATAATCACGCATCTCTAGCTTCCAATTGGCCAAGAACAGTTCCGTCGCTCTCTAAACTGACTTTTTTAAAACGAGAGAGAACACAAGCTTGCACACACGTCGTCTTGCTGTAATGGCTTTTGTAATCACGTGTCTCTTAGATTGAACATATCAAACCGACTATAAATATGAGACAAGTTGTCACTAGTCCTCTCACTAAACGGGTCGACATCACGAGAGATGTGAGGATCTCACCACCGCATTAAAATATACATCACAGGTGCCTTTATTTCACCAAACCGAAACGTCTGCTTGGTTTTAACGAACAGAGAGAGAACTTACTGATTGCTTTCGAATAATTTTCAATTTCATGTTGCTATTGGAATCAACATAATGAGTGTTACGGGTTCGTATGAAATATTGGGTGAACTTTCATCGATTTTGGGTAGCCTCCATCAGAGCTATCCGTCTTACGAGTATAACGGATCAGACTTCTTTGAAAATTGTGAGAAAGTGGCTAGTTCATCGCAAAACGTTCGGAATGCTTACGTATGTATTTACTGTTTAATGTTGTTGATATCTGTGGTTACCAACGCCACGATTTTGTATATTATCCTTAGGAAACGTTTGTGGCGGGATGTGAGTGTTATCATGATAGGGAACCTAGCGGTTAACGACGTTCTTGTTTGTGTCGCCATCTTGGTTCCAGAAATATCGCAATGGCTTGGTTATTTCGAAGACAATACTTACAAATCTCTAACCGTTTGCCGGATTCACATGGCATCGGAAGCTCTCTTTCCCACGGTAACAATATTCTCGCTCGTTGTCATGAGTTACGAACGATTTCGAATTTCCCGCGCAAAAATACTTACCCGTAGCCAGCCAAACCGTCGGTTCGTTGCCATCGCAACTCTGATGGTCGTGTGGCTCCTGGCGTTAGCGTCTGCCTTGCCTATCATGAAAGTCTGCATAGCTTTCAGCCCTACATTTATCTATGTCATGGACTGGAGTCCTTTTATGGTCAATTTTACGATCGCTCGCTTTGTATTAATTTATATGACACCGTTATTTCTGATAGCTATATTTTACACCTACATGGCTGTCTCTCTCTTTGGTAGTCTCACGTCTAACAAAAGCCTTAAAAATACTTTGAGATCGAGTTCAGCAGGACGCCGGGCCCAGCGGGGTCGCCGTCGATTGGCCGCCATGGTCATTACACTCGTTGTGGCCTTTGCTGTGGGTTGGATGCCGCACTATATTTTCCGCTTCCTTACATTTTATACCGGAAATCAAGCGTTTTGCACCGGAATCGTTCTTGCTCATTTGAAAAATTTTCAATTAATATTTTTCTGCATTGTTTCGTTATTAAATCCTTTCATAGTGTTTGTGATTGGCGCGAATTTCAGACGATACCTCCTTGATATGATACCGTGCTCTATCCGGACATTCCGTAGCAACGGGAAACATCAAACAACTTCGGTCACGTGGGCCTCGAGGTCCAATCAGACTCCTCCGGATGAGACCGAAGGCATACCACTCAACAGCATTGAACAACCTCTATCCACCATCGACCGATAAGACCGGGCTACAACGTAAAACAACTCAAACTGTCATCACGATTGAAATAATTTGTCGAGGATTGCACTGTCGGTTTCTGTTCTGAAATTTAACTTACCATTTACCTGTAGCCACAGACATATAGAGTCTTAGGGAAAGTCGTTTTCGGGATATCATCGAGAAAATATAACCAAAGCACATAAAGTAACATATGGGACAAACTATATGCGAAGCAACGGTTTCCTCGTTAAAAGTAAAGGCCTAATCAGGATAAAAAACTTTCATAATTAAAATCGCTCTATGCCAAATCATCTTGAAATTTGGCGATTTTGTTTACTTTTTTTTGTTGCCTTAAATGAATAGCAGAAACTAATCTGTTATATGAGATACGAGACCAGCGAGTTTAATACGTTACACCAATCAACGCTAATGTAAAGCCTTTGTAAAGAGCAAACCATTCATCTCACCGCCTTTTGTTATCTTTAACAATAGATAGTTGAAAACATCTCTAGCAGTTATAGAAACTATTTGAAGATATCGCGGTACAAATCGTATAAAAACTGGCAATAATAGAAACAAGGTACCTGTCTAGTTAATAGGTCAGCTCTCTCTACATCTCTCTCTCTCTTCAATATAGCGATATGTTGTAAAAAACCACAGGAGAATGTTCGATTTACAAATTTGGACTCGGTGTGACTTAAAGCAATCGTTAAGATTGTTACTTCATTGGTGAGTAAATAGTATTAAAACATGCAACCTGCAGAAAATAACCATCTGTTTTAAAAGGAATTACTGGGTTTCCATCGCCATTGGATGGTCTATTGAGAGATTTTTCAAGCAAACTTTCCACCCTTTCCCTCTTTCTGTACTGTAGCAGTATATAGTAAACATTTGTATCAAACATGTCATGTATCAACATATATTTCGCGTTTGTAAACATTCTTGCTTCTTTAAAAGTGGCAAAAATATTGCTTTTAATTGCCGGGTACTTTTAGGACTATTTATGATACTGTGTAGAGGGTGACGTGATCAGAATAGCAGACAACACTTTTTTTGTTGTTCATGATACTGTATAAAAGAGACAGAAAATAACTACAGATCAAGTAATTACCATGGTTACGCCCATGCGCAATGAAATCTAGAACGGAAAGCGAAAATGCAGCAAAATGCATAATCGGCACCTGTTCCTAGTATGTCTTCTGTTATATTCATTGTTTTTTTATTTATCAGTTCGTGTTCTGAAATATGAGAAGTATATTAATGTCAATGGAACGAGCGGAAGAAAAATGATTCTTCACACAGTGTATATATTTTAGTCGATGAAATAATATTTAATATAATATAAAGGAGTCAATAAAATCTTGTCAATATATAATGAAAATAATGTCGAATGTGACGAAGAAAACAAAGCAAAAAGGGATTGCATTTTGCATTCCACTTCAAGTAGGTGTTGAGAAGAGAAAAGTTGGGATGACACGGAAAATATGGCAGCAATGAAGCATATTATTACTATTATAAAATAACTCTTCCCTTGTGATTTGAGATAAAAAAAAATGTTTGAAGTTATTAAGTTTAATATTTATAGATTGAAACGATACAATAAGTATCAGTAAATAAGTGCAATTGAGAAATCAAGTTATTTGTAAATATTCTGTAAATATAGTTGTCGAACTACACTTTATATAAAAAAAATTACACTATTTATATTTACTCGTTATCATAATAAATAAGAAAATTTGCCTTTTGTCTGTAGAAGAATAAAACTGGGAGAGAAAGATATAAACATATAAAGAAACAACTGTTATCAAACTGTTCAACGACAGCAAAATGCCTAGTTTTTGAAGTAACTTAAAAAAAGAGTTAGATAGACTTTTGTTATAGTTTATCTCTTGAAGGCGAATCTACTAAAACATAGAACGTTAATGGTTACATAATTTTGTGAAATATATCTTATAACAATTACATATATAACGGCAAACAAAGATTTTAAGAGGATAAGATATGTTTTAACAGAAAGAATGATTGGCCAGCAATGATCAGGCATAGCACCAACCCCCCCTCCCCCTGCCCTCCCCCTCCCCTCCACCTTCCCCTGCCCGGCCTGCATCAGAGGATTTTATATATCTAGCTTAGAGAAAGTATTCCCAGTATGCTGGCAGCTTATTAAAAGCATGCATGGAGTAGCATTATGTTAGGAACGTTAGTACAACTGAAAAGAATAATTTCGTATAGCCCAAATGGCTAAAATTTTGAGATGCAAGAGAAAATTTAAATTGTCAGCTATTTGAAGAGGCTAATACTTAGTCTATCATCGTGTTTCCCGTACTTCATCAATGACATTTTTTACGGAGGGAAGTTTCTATTTTGCTGAAATTTGAGCTGATGGCTCCTGATAATTGCAAGGTTTTTGCAGAATATGCTTGAAGCTACACGATTTTAAGTGTCTCCTGTCGATACGATGAAAGGTCTTCTAATAATAGCAATGTCTGCATTTCTGCAACAGCTTAAGTTTTCTCAGATTGCCATGTTATGTGGGGATTAATATTATATTTGCAGTAAAATGCATGGAATTGTACATAGATATCGAAACATAAGCTTAGGAAGATTTTTCAACACTAGGGGGAGGGGGGCGCTGAGATTAGGCGCGTAGCCAGGATTTCTTCATGGGAGAGGGTTTCAGGTTGGAGTGACCCAACTGCGCTGACGTCTCCCCCCCCGAAGGCCTGGGGTGCAGGGGCAACGCCCTATGGCCCCTCGTGGGACAGCTCTGGGATATTTACAAATTGAGGGCATTATAATGAAGCAATTAACTATATCTCCAAATCTCATTGGATGCGCACTAAACAAACAGACAAAAATCACAAGTTGACATTTTTGTGTAAGAATAGCCTACTTCGGACTAAGAGCTGGTCAATTTGATGATGATGCAGGGGACTTGTGGGTGGGAAGGATGGGTGAATAATTCCACTCACGTTGTCCTAAAGGACGTTATAATGAGACAATTACGTGTACGATAGGTGCGCGCTTCGTGCGCCGAGAAAAGAATAGCATTTTGTAAGGATGTTTTAGTAATGTTTTACTTATGTTTACATTGCAAGAGGTATATTAAAATTTTCTCCTAAATTTCTCTTGTCTCCTTTTTTCCCTTTCTTTCTTTTATTAATATTTATTATTTTTTCGAACAACTCATGGGGCGTTTTGACTCCTGCAGCCCCCCCCCCCCTCCACCCGCCACCTTCCTTCCTAATACTGCATTAAAGTTTACTTGGTCTTGTGGAATACACTTAGAAATAACCCACAACGTCTATGTAAGCAGTTAAAGTAAACTTTTTAGTTGAAGGGATAAAAATGTAAAACTGTCAAATAGTGAATTTATCTGTTTTATTGAAGAGAGGGAAATAATGCAATTTTCAAATTGCCATCATAGATATAAAATATATTTCGACATTCCTTTAATTTATTCCAGAGTACTAGAGTTATTTGTATACGCCATAATGTTATACATTCCTTATATACAGATGGTAACCTTCATATCGGCAAATAACTTTGGTCTTTGTTCTCCCACACCAACCCCATCCGCTCTATACATGAGAGTGAAATAAAAAACATATTCTTACTCATAAAGAAAAAAAGCGTCAGTTATGCTACAGATATGAATTATAATTTAAGATTCCCACCTGTTTAAAAGCCTTGTTATACCCACTTTATTAAAAGCCGCAGGGTTAAAATATCATTTAAAACTGAACGTTTAAAGCTCAATTTTGTAATATTTACTCTATTGTATGTGAAATTAGAACACCTAAGCCTTTCCATTAAAACATAAAAACACTTAAAGAGAAAAAAGGGGAAGGAAAAGGAATAAAGAAAGTAAAGTAAATTATAAACAAGAGGGAAATTAAGAATTATCTCTAAACTGTATAAAGGTGTAATCTATAAATTACACAATCGAATTCATTTATTTTAACAATAGCTTCCGGGGAAGCTCCCTGACCTCATTCATACACTGTACACAAATCTGCAAGTCATAATGGTAAATGTGATTGGACCATATTTGAGTCAAGAACAACATTTAAACGTATGCTTTAGAGAAAAGAAACAAAGGAAGACCCCCCCAACCCCCCCCCCAAAAAAAAGGCAAAACTTCTTGCTAGGCTGTAACGATTTTTCTCGCCTATAATATAATCTTATAAGAGAATCATTTACATTGCACTGCGGCTTGTAACTAGATGCGTGCTCATATAACAAGATTACCTTTGGATTTTCATGACGTTGCTATCCGTCTCGTATCAAGACTTGACCAGATGCAATAGTAAAATATAAAATAAAATATGATATAGGATCTTTGTGTCGCGCAACTAGGTAGTATGAAAACTTAATTGCTAAATATGCTTAATTAAACAGAATCTTTCAAAGCCCAACATGACACTGTTAAAGTATTCTATGACAGTTTGTGAGTGCCTTGAACATGACTATAGGGAGAACATTATACCCATTGTCATATTGTTTCACAGGTTCGTATAGTAACATCAAGCGATCCTGTTGTCACCCATAAAGGATCATCGCGCTTTACCAAGTCAACTCAGCAACATGTTTCATCTTTCCTGTTTGGGTATACAAGGGGTGGGAGGGGTGGGTGGGGGGGGGGGAGACTCTTCCATAGACATATAGAATTGAAGAAATATTTACAAAATTGTCCCGGATTATATTGTTCCGCTATGTTGACATACGTTCTTTAGTATGCATGGCTAATTGTAGTCTTGGCCAAGTCGTAGCCAATTGTGGATTTCCAACGATTGTTTTATAAAGTGAAATAACTCTACATATAAACGCAATTACTAACGAGTGACGTTCGCGGGACAACTGAAGCAACCATCGCGAGACTTGATGAAAGTAACATTTTGAGTTTACTTTAGGGATGCCGCTGCTGATAACAGTATAAACTGTGGTGGTAAGTATACTGCAATAATTATACAATGTAACACTGTACTATGTAAACACTAAGTGTTGCAATAGTGAGCCCTGTAACACTGAACTATGTAAACACTAAGTATTGCAATAGTGAGCCATGTAACACTGAACTCTGTAAACATTAAGTGTTTGCAA
>KN889749.1:45407-58383 GCA_000934455.1 Apostichopus parvimensis | reverse complement strand
CAGTGACTTCATTAAAAGTGCATGTCATCCAACTAATTGGTAGCTAGAACCTGCCCTGGTTCCCTCCTCATTTATCATGTGACTGTAATTGCACTGGATCAGTTTTTTTACTGACGTCGTTAGTTCATATTGCAGTTCGCCGAGTTCTGTACTTTATATGTAAGTATAGTAGTAAAGTATCAGTAAATACTGTATGAAGGAACCTAGTACATACATTTAAGACAGTTGGCTAGACCACTCTGTACAGTCAAAAGTGTTTGTATAAAATAAAATTATTTTGAAATGATGGAGAGAGGTACACAGTTTGCTAATTAATATAAAAAATATGCTAATTAACATCTAAAATATGCTGTACAGTAGGTGCATGCGTGGTCGTTGTTTTGATACCAAGTTACTGTATACTGTAACTGTGTCGATGTACATACACAGTTCTGTAGTTTACAAGCAAGAGCAAGGAAAATAATTTTGAGGCCGACAGGATAGGATCTGGTTAGACTGCGTCAAATGTTGGGTGTAAATATGGCTTTAATGTATATTTTTGTAGGAAGTGTTCTGGCAGTTTCGTTGTCTTTATGTGTTTTGGTGGTTACCTTTGTTTTTTTTTAAATTTTTGTTTGTTTTTTGTTTTGGTCAGTAGGACTATAGTCCATACTGTTTTATAATGCAACATCACTTAATCGAATAAGATCTAAGGTACTTCAGAACAGCTCTGTTTGACTTAATTAATGTTTTACTTCAGTTGAATTCTGCGTTGAGCCACAATCCTGTCGTGTGACGTTTCGTGTTGTTCGTTTCGTAACATACTTGGCTATAAAGCACAGTACAGTTAAGTAAAGAGAAGGTCCATGAAAACATAGTGGGCTATTAAAGTTGCACATGGTAGGACTCATGAACAGCAAATGAAGGATAATGCTACCTATTTGTGGAACAGACAACCTCTATGATTGAAATGTCACAACCTCTGACTTTTAAAGAACATACATTTAATAAGGCTAATTACATCTCTCTGCTTATTGGTGTTGAATTACTCTTTCAAGATCTCTTTCATTCATTATTCAAAGAATATCCATTAATTTAATTTGTGCCAATTAAAACACAATCTACAGTAGGTTTCTGTGTGTGGAAAATTAAAGCAGCTAATTCTCTTTAATTTACAATCTCTTTTTCTCTCTCTCTTACAGAGAGCTCTGTTTCCAGAAGTGCGTCTGTGAGGTCAGCACCTTCGGATTCAAGAAACGGTTTGGACGACTCCAATGGGTTTGTACATCTCTTCTCATTTTTACCTTCCCTTTATCCATGTAACATGTGTTCAGCAAAAATCCAATGAATGCGCACACTGAAATACTCAAAATATACCAGTACATTTAGCTATTATATTTGTTACAATCCTGTGGTATATATACAGTATGTACTAACTCAACTGTCAGAGTATAGTGACAGAAAAGCTATTCGCAAACATCACCCGTTAATTAGATCCATAAAATGCATCAGTCTGAGAAGCAAAATAAAATTGTAGTCCTAAAGTTTGCAGATTTATACAACATTACATAAAAAATTGTTGGGAGACAAAAATTTTCAGCATTGAATGAAAACTGAGTGAATGACTCACTTTTTAAGGAGCAGCGCGGAACCGGTGGGTCGCAACCACAAAATTTGATATCTTAGCTGCTATGGTACAGTAATTAGTTACAGTATGTTGTAGGTGTTACTGTGTGTAGAAACAGAGTTCTCTGTAAAGAGAGAGAAGAAAAAGATTGTAAATTAAAGAGAAGCTGCTTGAAGTTACTACACACAGTAGTTTGTGAAGGTAACAACATGTAGCACAAAAAAGTCCGCTTTAAGAAAGACCCTTTTGGCACATAATTGGTGGTTTAAGGTGCAAGTGGATCAAATTAGTACACTATTAAATCAGAAATGAGATGGGAAAATAGAGGCATTTATCCGGTAAGCATTACAAGAGTCATCCCAACATTTTTAACAACTATAAAAAGTGTAAATTTAAGAATTTGTTTTCGTACATGATTGCTTAGACTGTTACACAAGTTTACAGTGTTTTCTGTCTGTCTCATTCACTTCCATAATTTGTGGTTGGATTAGTTTCTTAATCACTGTCTCATTTAGGATTTTTGGGTGCATGGTTTAGCGGAGGGAGGGGGGTTGGTGGTTGTCGTGGGCATCTAGTCTTCTTCAAATGAAGTGGGTGGCTTTTATTTTGCAGACTTTGCAAATCTGCTAGGCCTTTACTGGAGCACAGAGTAATGTTTCGTTAGTTGCTTCCATGAAGCCGGTGGCCCGACTGAATACAACATGACTGAATGCACCATGACTGAACGCTACACGACTCAACATTATTGGAATGTGTAAAATCATAGATAGTGTGTTGCAGTGTGCTTACTTGTCATTAATTAGACTACTTACTAATCAAGATATTGCCAGTTTTTATTCGTGTCGGATTCAGTCAGGGAAACATCAGCATATGCATGTAGCGTTTTACCAACTTGCCGTCAGCAATTTCGGGCGTTTCATGAATAAAACTGCACTTGCCCCATTCTTAACAGATGTAACCAATCACAATGAAACACTTAGTTTGCATGAGATGTAAATGAGAAACGATCAGTGCACACCCTTCAGTCAGTCTTTCAGTTTGCATGGGGATCTACTGTAAGACTATAGGTCTTTATGACTTTGGAAAACTAGGTCTCTATAATGGCCGGTCTCAGTCCAATCGTGTTCGGTTGCGGTAGTGTGCGGCAGTTCAGGATATTCATTCGGGTTTGTAGTGTCAAGTCGCTTTAAAAATTGGTCAAACTCAAAATCAAAGCAGCCTTAAGTCCACCCTGTGCTCCGGACCGATCATGTGACATCTGACGAAGGAAATTGTGGAGATGGATTCAAGAAGAAATGGGGCTTAGAGTTAAGAGGCACTATAGTAGGGGCCCATACTGTTGTGAAAGGAAATGAAAGGAAGCATTTGATTGGACTTATTAGCATGTGTAGAAACTGTTCTTTTCCTCATGCATGGGGGGCATCGCTGGATGTGTCAATCCTAGAGAGAAAAATCCTAGTGTAGATATTGGTTTCTTATGCTTGAAAAAGTTTTGCATGTTTGCATTGGATATATGTTATATGTCACTCTTACAGGTCCATGTAACATTTACACATCATTTTTATAGGACTCTTCAATTTAAGTATATAATATAAAGACAGCTTGTCTTCGATGTGACAATCATTTACCTGCTCCTAATTTATAGCCAACTACATTATTTAAGGTATCATTCTGCTTAATCTGCTCTCCAAAAAAAAAAAAAAACCTACACTCCAGTTGTGTGTATAGTACAGGTTTTGGGGTATATAGAGGAAGGGAGGGGCATGGGCCGGAGGGGGGGGTTGAGGGTCCAGGTAAGCTGACCTCAAATAATGAAGGTGGATGGTTTCATGTACATTTTGCTTTATCACCTCTTCACTTCTTGTGATTCAAACACATGCATTGCCATACAGTTGGCTGTACATGCAAGCATAGATACAGTAATGCAGCACTTGGGTTGTAAGAGTCTACATATGTACCTATATGCACCACTAACATTTAAATTAGTCATATCATATATTGATTCAATATATATAATACTATTTATATATTAATGAAAAATAAAAAATATTTTATATTAATTAAAGTGAAGGATACAGTTTCAGGTTTGTATTAATAGATTTATAACTGATAGTGCTAAACGACATGACCGACTTGAGTCTCGTTAGATCTATCGACCAGATAGCAATGGATGAACTACAAGACTGGACAGAATGGAAAGTTAATGTTAAAGTTGAAGGTGTAATTCAAAACTGGAATATTATATGTTAAAAAATGTAATGAAAATTACATTTTATTGTAGTTTTCTCATAAATTTGTAAAGTTTACACCTGTCTACAGTAACAAGCTATAAGTTTGTCATTCTTTTTTGGGCAAATTTGGTGGACTTAAATTTAACAAACAATTTTATAATTTGTAGACGTGTATGTGTGATGTCATTCCATAACGATAATACCCCACCAGATTGTGAGGGATCCTATTCCACATGTTTTGTTTTTTTTAAATCTTAGATGATTGTATGCCCTTGTGGAGTTGTATTTAGCGTTACACGCTTCATTTAGTTTAGTATTACTGGTAAACTTGATATGTTTGAAGATGCCACAACATGAAAACGAAACATTAATCTCTGCTTTATGTCATCTCAATAGTTTGCTGGAGGATTATCAATGAGACATGACCTTTCGAGTAATATTTCAATCATTCATTATTTGTGAGCTGCTGTTGTGTCTGCCTAAATTCTAAAGGACTGCACGATTCTATCCTAGTAGACCTTTCGAGCAAATCTATATGTAGACCAATGTTCTTTTGTTTTTGTCTTGCACTGTATGTGAAACAATTTCTCAACTTAAGCTCTTCTTCATAACGTTGACTTTTGCTGTTAATAATTAACCAAACAGAGCCGGGAAGTGTGAAGGCTAAGATCTTACTACATCCTTGCATGCATGGCTGATCCCAACATTTCTCTATTGAGCTTGTTTTACAGTCTTCTCCATTCAGTTTCTCCTCCGGAGATGAGAGATTGCAGAGCAAGCTATGAGTCAAAATGTCTCTCACTCTCCTCGTCTAAGGCCGTTATATCACCATCGATCTTCAAAAAAAAAAAAAAAAACACCATAAAAACAAATCTTTGGCTGCTACAGAGAACTTTGCTCGTGAGAAGTTATCTCGGTTATTGAATTCGTTTCTCAAGTATTTTAGCAGACATTTAAGAATCCCTCTTCGTCCTTTGTGACGTCATAAACAACACTGGCCTAAGTGGCTGACTCATAGGCTTTCTTATAACTCTGACTCCCATTTTTGTGAGTTTGTTTTCTCGGCTTTTCCGCTCGCACAGTTGACTTGCACTTTGTCTGCCTCGGATTGGATGATCAATTATAGATGCAGGTGATACATGTGGCCAATCGCATGACACCGTTTCCAATCTTGGGAAATTGTTGTTAAAGAAATGGGGAAACATGGACGATAATTACTGTAATTTGTTTGGTCTAGGATTACTGGCTTAGGGAAGGGGGGTTTAGGTGGATGATATTTCTCAGTTGTAGCTCGATTTCACATTGTCAAGAAATGAGTGGCCACTAAGTGGAGAGTTTGTATCTTTGGGTGAGAGTGGGGGGGGGGGATGTAAGGTTTTGGGATGATACTTCTTTGTAAATTGATAAAAGGAATGGGAAATAAAATGAAATTTGATCACTTTGTATCTGTATTAGGATACTGTAACTTCATTTAGTGGTTAACATCCTTTGGATAGAAGAGTCCTGCTATAGCCACCTGCACTATTGAGAAAATGAAAAAAAACCCAATTGTACCATTAAATTTAGTCCACTTTGTTGCAGAAAGATTGGGTGAGGTTGACTGGTCCAATATTATTTTATATTTAATATTTTCGAGTAATGCAACTTACAACTATTGGTTGAGGTTGACCTGCCCCAAAACCTCATATTTATTGCTATACAATTATTAAATGTTTCAGAGTAATTCTGATACTTAAGCGTAAGGTTTACATGCTCCAAAACCACTTAACTAATAATTGGTTAATATATCAGTGTACTGCAACTTGCAAAGTATTGGTTGAGGTTTACCTGCCCAAAAGCCTCATATTCATAGCTTGAATCATTAAATACTTCAGAGTAGTTCTGATACAGTGAGGATCACCTGCTCCAAAACCTCATATTCGTAGTGTGTTTGCCTTTTCACAGAGTAGGCTTAAATTTGGCATTCATTTTTATCCTTTGATAATAAAATGTGACAAACATTTGACGAAATATTCATAGGCAAAAATTTGATTTCAACGGATAAATATCTTGTCAAATTCAATATTGAAATTCCATCAATATTTGATAACATTTTAGACTATTTCTACAAATTCTATCTCACAATTTTAACCTCCAATTCTTTAACGCTCAAGGCGCAACAAATAACTGTGAATCATTTGTCTTTGGCACCACTCAATGTTTTATGTCTGTTGACTTTATTTTGCTTTATTAATCACACATCAAGCCTAATGTATGAATAACAGTGACTAACACACTGCGGTCTTTCCTTTGAGTACAATTCCTTAATAGTTTGAAAATGAAAAAAAAACAAAAAATTGAAATATGCTTGAGATTTCAATGAATCTTGACATGGCAGTAAATAAACAGTGTCGTAAAAAAATGGGGAAAAAATAGTCCACAAGTCAGTCAGTTTTTCTCTGATTTGTAAAAGATTTCATGTTATTGCTGTTGACTCATTTCCTGAAAATGTCAAATTTGTAACCGTGAGTTTTATCATGATTGAACATTTTGGATGAGAAATTTTATAGATACCGTATGAAGACGACCTTGACCATGCTACTGGCATGTCCAGAGTTTTCATTAAAAAGTTGGATTTTTGCATCGATTTTGTTACAGTTTGTCATCTCATGGTCGCATATTAGCTTCAAGGAAAGATAAGGTATCTGCAAAAATATAGTTGTCAAAAATTTAGTCCACAAAAGTTTATGAAATTATAAACAAGATTCTCCTGTTTGCGATTGAAAATGTAACAGATTCCATAAAATATGTGTGACACAAATTTTTTCCTGTATTTGCTGTAAATGGTGTATAACTTATCGCTAATCAGGAAAAAACAAAATATTGCTTGGCCTGTACAGATTCCTTAGAAGGAGGTGTATCAACTATGTACTGCATATTACATGGCTTGGTCAAAGTGACACAAGTCTACATATGTATGCTATATGCAGCTCTGTTTCTCGTGCTGACGCACATTTTTTGTCGAAATCAGGGCAGATCTGAAAGCATTTGCAGTTGAGTTATTCCAAAGGCTGACAGACAAGTTAGTTTTTCAGGTATTTCAGAAGGACAAACTTAAATTTAAAGGGACTGTCACTAGATATGAGTGGAATAAAACAAAAAAATGACATTCATTAATGATAGAGAAAATCTGCTTTTCTTAGTTTGTAAATGTTATTTTCACTGCTTTTGAATGCAACTAATTAATTGTCAGCATAACTTAGGAATACATGAATTGGGATTAAATTCCAAAAACTGTCAAAAGTTTAAATATGAAACATGCTATGAAAGGTTTGAAAGCATTGTGACTAATTTAGCAAATATATATCTGGCAATTTTTGTGGCCAGTTTAGCATGTATCTGGCAATTTTTGTGGCCAGTTTAGCATGTATCTGGCAATTTTTGTGGCCAGTTTAGCATGTATCTGGCAATTTTTGTGGCCAGTTAAGCATATATCTGGCCATTTTTGTGGCCAGTTTAGTATACATGTATATCTGACAATTTTGGTGGCACTGTATAGTCCCTTTAATCTGAGATTTTTTGGTAAACTCTATTTTAGGTTAAAATCAACAAAACAACGACAACCTATCACTGTGTGACCAGGGATCCAGCTTTACACTTCACCAGTTGTTTCCCTGGTAGGGTGTGAATTGAGTGCTGGTGTTTGTTTATAGTCACACAGCTTGTGATTCAAGCAAGAGCAGTAGATGGTTTACACAAAAATGAAAAGAATCCTTGAACATTTTGATTTTGACTATACATCTGTGAAGGTGTTTGCGTGGTTTTGCTTGATTTAATGTGGAGTGTTATATCAAAGGGATAGGAGGGGGAGGGGCGATGGGAGGGGAGGGGCAGGGAGGAAAAACCTGTGGGAAATATTGCCCTGTAGCGTGCAGATTCAATACCGTGACCAAAGTTCAAATATCCACTATGGTCTGTCTAAAGCCTGAGGCACTCTATCATCTATGCCTCAGTAAAAAAAACATTGAAGCCAAAATAGCTACTTCCTCCTGTTATAGTACAGTAGTACACTACAATGTACATACAGTATATACTTTGTGTGCAAACTCATGCTACAATATGACTGCACAATTCACACACATGGATGCCAAAATTGAAGTCTACTGCCCTCTATGTATGTGTTGTTGTTGGTTATTATTTTAATATGTTTACACTGTGGTCTGTCTGATATGGGTTCTTAGTGTCATTTGAGATTTGCCTACCAATTTCTGGATTCTAAAGACAGTTCTAGTAAATTTCTAGAAATATTTCATAGCAGTTTCTGAAATTATTCTTGGGGGAGGTGGGGCTGGGGGAGGGCAGGTGTTATATAGAAGATTAAAGTTGAACAAATTCTATGACTTTAAAAGTATATTATACAGTGCAAATAAACAGAAATATTACTGTCCCACTTGCATCTGGTGCCATCTTCATTTCTGTTGGTCAGAGGTATTTTTGAATTTTTCTATTCAATCTATTTGATTTTACATAACTTTTGATGTTTACACATTATTGCATCTAGTACATCAAAATTGTCTGCTTTTTCTGCACTGATGCAATTAGGAGTTTAGGACAGTCCCTTTCAAATTAGAAGCCACTTTTAATTTTGATAATTTTAGTATACCGTAGTACCTTGGTGTAATTTTAGCAACGTATAAATAAATAATTACTCTCTCGGTTTAATGATTCTCCAAGCTAATGTAATTATCATTTCAATTGTAAAGTGAAACAAAAGTAGTGCGTAACATAGTTATGATATGCCGCAGGTAGATATGTGCAAAGGACCTCATCCAGTTACGTTGATTGAATTTCAATGTTTTGTTTTTCAACAACGAAACAAACTATGAAACTGGAAGTTGGACCTATCGGTTTTACTTTGCAAGCAGAGAATATAAATTTTAAATCACAGACTTTGTGATTCCTTTCCACGGGTAAACATAATATAAGTTATGATTTTATGAGTATAAAGGTTAGTCATAATGAATTTCTATGTCATAAATGGGAATGGTGGGGGGGGGAATGGTGGGGGGGAATGGCGGGGGGGGAATGGTGGACTAATGAACTGTGTTGGTAAAGGTTTCGTTGATAAAATTAAGATTTCCTGGTTATGTTAATAATGAAGAAGGGTTGGCATCTAGGAAGGGGAGGGAGAGGGGGCAGGGGAGAGGCAGATGAGGGACAGGGGAGGGGACAGGGGAGGGGGAAGGGGAAATGTTTCCAATGGGGAACATGCGAGCTGTTTGCCTTGCCCTTTCTACAGCCTCATGTGCATATGTCATTCTTTATCTTGATTAGGTTAAAGGAAACCTCAAACATAAGTAGGTCCATGTGGCTAAAGCCGAGCTCAACATAGTTCTTGTCGCTGTACATTTGATAAACTATGACTTGGAAAAAAATTGAATAACTGTTCTGTTCTTTTTGTACATCATTTCAGATCACTGGAATCGCCAAGACTGAAAAGAAAAAGTGCCATTCGACGTCACAGCACATTTGTAAGTAACTTCATGCATAAAATAACAGTCGCAGAATTATTAACTCCTTTTATTTATTTTAATTTGTTAATTAATTAATTTTATTTATTTATTTATTTATTTTTTGGAGCAAAGTATGTGAATTGAAGAAGTCAACATCAAAACAAAAGAAATAAAGATAGAAATCTTGATAAGATTTGATATTTTGACAGGTAAGACAGGTAATTAGCTAAAATCACAGCTGTAAACTTTGTACAGGAAGCAAAGATTCAGTTGCAACATCATACGTACCAGGTAAGTGCAGTGAAAGAGATACTTTGAAAACTGAGGGCAGTATTTAAAAACAGTAAATACCAAACATAAAGGGGGTGTCCTACCTTGCCATGGTTTGTTTGAAATTTGGAATTAGCTTGGTTTACAATTAGGGGCAGGGTTATTTGTTATGTATATAAGTATTAGGATGTTGGATGGAGGAAAGTTGGAATAAGATGGGGGGGGGGTTTGGTGGCATGGTGGGTTGAGAAAGGATTGAGAGGGTGACAGGATGGGTGATGAAGGTTGACATGTGATAGGTGATTGACCATTGAGTTATCACTTAAGAAAACTCTGGACTATTGGGATTGTGTTTCTCATCTTTTTTTCCCTATCATCACTTTTTGAATACTGTAGATATTTTTGTAAGCTAACCAGTTTGAAGCAAAAAAACTTTGTCAATTACATTTATGAAGTTAGCATCCTAGCATCAACCTTGAAATTGTTACATTTCATCAGAAGATCTCTAATTTAGGAAGATTTTTTTCCATCTCTTTTAATGAATGGAGTGGGGATAGGTTGGGGGGAGGAGGATGGGGGAGGGGGAGGAGGGAGGGAGAAGGAGGATGCAGGAGTGATGAGGGAGGAGGGAGGAGAGGGAGGAGAATGTCAGGATAATGTCAGTACAAATGCCATACAAAGATCTGACCCTGGGAATGTTATCATCAGGAAGGCTTTGAATACTGGAGGATGTAGTATAACAATATATATAACATGGAAAGAAACCGACTGATCCCTCTGCAGGAAATAACAGGAGGCAAATCCAAACAATAACCTGCCAAATTATTTATTTTTATTGCTGAACAGGAATGAGAAATTGTCTTGTAATAAAGTTTATATTTTTTATATGTTTATATTCAGTACTTTAAAGCATTCATGATCATTTATTTGGCTTCATAATATTTGAAGATATTTCCCCCCCCCCCGAATATAAGGATAATAGTAATAATACCAGAAGGAGGTCTACCCAGCTTATGGGGGGAGGGGGGGGTGGGGGAGGTGGAGTGGCATGGAGCATTCACTTCACATGATTTGGCTATAATTATCCAATCATCAGTTTTAGCTTGAATAGTTAATATATATATAGAACAGAGTAATAGCTTAATGTAAAACGCTGCTTTAAGGTGCGAATCTATTAAAACAAACATAGCTGTTATGGTATCGACTAGCAGAGGAAAGAAATATGTCAGCTACCCTTTGACTTTCATTACACAAGATGCTGATGTTCTCACAGAACGTTAACAGTTGCAACCTTGATTCTCTGCTCCCCCCCCCCCAAGTGATATGTTTGTTTATTTATGATTCTAACGTCTCTTTAACCGGGTTGTTATAAAGTCTATTTTGCAACGCGGCATAATCTTCTGCTGTGAGAAGATGATTGACCAAACAATCTATTAACAGCAGACGAATGAATGACGTCCACCGTAACTATAGCATTTGAATGTCTTCCATATTGGACCCAAGTTTTAAGCTTGAAAGGTCTCAAAAGTATTTTCCCTGGTGACCTTTACCCTCCAAATTCTGTGCCAAGACTTTCAAGAGTGCATTGTCTTTGATGTAACAATCATTTACCTGCTCCTAATTTATAGCCAACTACATTATTTAAAGGGTGTGAAGACTCGCGCAAAAAGAAACATCTAATGCCGGTAATCTGACCTAGTTTCGAATGAGGTGTAACAGAAGTGTTAGACACCACCATCGATTCCAGAAAATACGCACACAGCTTGCTACCTTCGGTAATTAGACACTAGTGTACAGTCAGTACATACAGCTGTGGTCAATACCCACAGCACTGTATACAAACGATACAGCGATGGACATCTCAGGTCCAGCTAAAGATAACAAGGTATCACGTTTCATTACTGTCTGCATTTTGTAGCGACAAGCAGAAAACTTCCCTTGCAAGCAACGGAAAGTTAACTTTTTCAGAGCGCGGCACGCGGTTTGGATCAAGTCTTCAATGCCTTTAAGGTGTCATCCTGCTTAATCTGCTCTCCAAAAAAAAATACAAACTTAAATACAAGTAAACATCATTAATTGAGGAAAAAGGCAGCGACAGTCAGCAATAGGAAGACTGTTGAATATCAAGTTAAGAGTGACCATTATTGGCATTCGTGCAGAATTGCTAGAAATGCCAAATTTTCTTCCATTTAATGAGGATTTTGTTGAGAAGGTTATGATTAAATTCAAAATTTCCAAAAGTGCCCAGTGTGGCAAATTTCACAGAAGGATATGAAAAAAAATTTGTTTCTTTGCTAACTACAGTAACATTAATTTCTTTGAACGATTTTGTACCCAGCTGGGAAATGGTATCATGTTGGTTCAATCTTTTGTAAA
Source organism: Apostichopus parvimensis (assembly GCA_000934455.1). Classification (NCBI taxonomy): domain Eukaryota; kingdom Metazoa; phylum Echinodermata; class Holothuroidea; order Aspidochirotida; family Stichopodidae; genus Apostichopus; species Apostichopus parvimensis. The sequence goes on along the minus strand of KN889749.1, from coordinate 46,408 downwards.
TGGTATCAGGGAAATGCCATACCCTAGTATCAGAGTACAGTAGCATTTTGCCCATAGCACTTGGAGAAGCACTGGGGACAGGTAACTGGTAAAATTTGCACAACATTTTTTACCAGAGATGGAAAGTTGTTGAGAAATGTCCACCCAGCTATACATTGACTGTATCTCCAAAGTTATGGGATTAGGCATGTGGAAAATATACAGATAATTAGATACTTTGGCCTGTTCATGGTAGGGTATGGTATAGGGCATGCATGCATCACACGACGTAATGTCTTCCTATTAAAAGTAATTGTAAAATGATGGGCTGTTGATTCATTCGAGAGAAAAGTCATGTACAACTGTTTCACAGCAGATCTAGTTAATTTGCATATAAGATTTGAGATGACATATCGATAAAAAAGATGTTCTCCTGTTGCTTTCCCGCACCTTCCTGGAGGAGACAACTCAGGCAGATTAACTTAGACTCTATTTGACCCAACTTTTGCACCACGTTTACTTCCATTTATGTACTATGTCATCCGAGCCACAAAAAAACAGAAAAACAGATCCTGTTTGATAGCATATTGATTTGCCCTGCCTCTTGAAGAAAGTTATGTCAGTCTGTGTGTTTTAAAATACACTTCAATTGCTAATCGTCTTCTCGTAGACATTTCAACATTTTGACCTTGTTTCCTCTGCGGTGAACGTCCTTGTGATACGGACGCCACAGAATAGCGCACCAACTAATCCCAGCACGCAAGGCTCTGTCTCTGTCATAGCAAAATACAAACAGGATAGGCTGTGGATCCTGCAGAACAAATCCCCCCTCCACCCTCCCCCCTCCCCCTCTCAAGTTTGTTGATAAATGCATTATTCTACATAATGAACTCACTCCATCGAGGGTTCCAGGATTACTTTTGCAATGGTTTGAAACTCTTGGTTTTTGGTATTTTTTGGGTATCAGAAAGAAGCTAGGAATATAAAATTCTGTGCTTGGAAAAGCTAAATCATTCTTTGGA
>KN889749.1:28151-43727 GCA_000934455.1 Apostichopus parvimensis | reverse complement strand
AAGAAACTGCATGCTTGCTAAAACGTAAATACAGCCAGATAAATGAAATAAATAGTGGATAGAGAAAGAGAGAGCTATATTTCACAGCCACTGTATTTTACGTTGTAAAATATGTGTACATGCGGATAGACACCTCTTGGTTAGCTGTCTATGAAGGTGATTCAGATATGTGGGAGGGGGGTGGGGGGGAGTGAGTTACCAGGCTGTAAAACACTTTTAAATGAACCAGACCATGTCATATAAACACAACATTTCACTTTAACCAGTTTGTTACGCCAGGTCGGTAATTTCAGTAAAGCCTGTAAGAACTGTACCTAGTTATACTCAATACTAACTTGCATCTGTCGTCAAACTGAGACACCCAACCTACCTAGAGTTTTTCACCAAATAAAGTTCAAAGAGCATAAGGCGGTCATAAACGACGAATGGAATTTACTTTGCTTCTCGCTTACCTGTCTCCTCACAACCTTAGCACCACTTTCTACCATGCCTAGAATATTGTCCTGGTAACTTTTTAACAATGTGCGCCCTCTATTATCGGTAGTTTGTTCCCCTGTCACTGTAACTCATGAAAAGAATGAATGTATTTAATCACCTGAAAATCACATCTTGAATCTTTATTTGTGGGAGGTTTAAGTATGCCAATTCTTCCGTGTCTAAAAATTGCTCAGATCTAAATTTAACTCACAGAAATTTGGACGTATAGAGAGATCCTACATAATAACCGCAACTTTCTCGCTGGTACGTCAGAGAGTTCATGTAAGTCCACAGAGTGTGTATATAAAGTAGACATATTTTCTTCAACAAATAGAGTGTTCAAGACAAATGCAAATATGCGCAGCACAAATACTGTATGTTTGCATGTAAATACAATAATAAAGGTATTCATATTTATATGCAAATATGGAGCACTCGTAACACGAATATTGTAAACAGAATACTGGTAAAGTAACAATGTTTACAAGTAACCACTGCTCAAGAATATTTAAATGAAAATGTTACTACCTATATAACTTGCTAAAATTTTACGGAAGTGAATAAAAGGCTTAACAGGGTCTTAGTACGTTGAGATCAGTCGGAAGTCTAAACTTGAATGATTCAAGTTTTGTACTTGTTTACATTTTGGTAATATAGTCACTGCAAAGCTACTGTAGACAGTTTGGATGGCCATTAGCACACAAAATTCCTTGCAATCTTTTCTTTAATCAAAGTGTCTTCTGACTAGTGAATTCCTTCTTTCCATCGGTGAAATGACTCTTGGTTTTAGCATTTTATTTGATATTGGTAACCTATTTATGTGGTCAACATGTGATATTCGTATTCAAACTTTCTCTGAATAAGTGTCATAGTGATGTCATTCATACAGTGAACCACGAAACAGGATTTGAATTGTTGGCTTAGCTGGCATCGCAAAGAGAGTATTCCACATGGTATCTACACGCAGCACAGCATATGAGTCATAGTTTTACACTGTAATATCAAATGTGAGTAATTAGAAGCACGATGCACGATATCTGTCAGCGTTTGGTAATTGCTACTGGATGTACAGTAGTATTAATGTTTTGCTGTTGATATAGGGAAATGCATATAATCATAAGATACAGTATACTGACTGAATCAATTAAGTCATTCAGTCAGTTTCTCTGTTAGCTGTCTACTCTCTCAATCTGCCATTATGTCTCCCTATCACTCATGTAGTCCATATTTCTGTCAGTCAATCTATCATCCAGTAGCTCATTTCCTGAGTGTAAGTTCAATTAGTCCATCTAACTTTCAGTCAGTCCCTCAGTCATTCAATCTGTCAGTCTGTCCCTCAGTCACTCAGTCAGTCATTCCCTCAGTCGTTCAGTCAGTCTGTCCCTCAGTCATTCAATCTGTCAGTCAGTCCCTCAGTCGTCCAGTCAGTCAGTCCCTCAGACGTTCAGTCAGTCTGTCCCTCAATCGTTTAGTCAGTCAGTCTGTCCCTCAGACGTTCAGTCAGTCAGTCTGTCCCTCAGTTGTTTAGTCAGTCAGTCTGTCCCTCAGTCATTCAGTCAGTCTGTCCCTCAGACGTTCAGTCAGTCTGTCCCTCAGTCGTTCAGTCAGTCTGTCCCTCAGTCGTTCAGTCAGTCTGTCCCTCAGTCGTTCAGTCAGTCTGTCCCTCAGTCGTTCAGTCAGTTGTTCAGTCAGTCTGTCTGTCATTCAGTTAGTCAGTCATTCAGTCTCAGTCCCTTATTCATTCAATCTGTCAGTCAGTCATGCAGTCAGTCATTCAGTCTGTCAGTCAGTTATTTCTTCACAGTCTGCCCACTGTCCACAAACTATGGTGAAAGAGGCAAAAGTGGGTTGCAAATATTTTGTCGGTGGGGTCCCGAGATTTCTCTATATATGTCAGAAACCATATCTATACTTGGAGCTTACCGATAAAGATACTAGTTATTTGCTTAAGTTTTAACACTTCTTTCATTTATGTAGTCCAAGCTACTCTAGCCTGCATGGGTTCGGAGCATCGGTTCTTAAGGGTGTGGCCCCAGTGGGTTGTGGTCCCAGTGGGTTGTGGCCCCAGTGGGTTGTGGCCCCAGTGGGTTGTGGCCCCAGTGGGTTGTGGCCCCAGTGGGTTGTGGATTAGTCCTCATGGCAGATCCTGGGTCATAGACCTAAAACTTTGCTAACAGCTGCTTGAACCCTGCTTAAGCCAATAAAAAATTATTTATTTATTACCCAAAAATGTTATATGATGTTTTGCTGATACTTTTTCGGTAATTATTGAATTTCACCTAATGACATTGTTCCCAATAAAATTTTAAATAAGTTCTTTTTTCTGTGATGGTTTAGTGGATTACCATCAAATTGATGCAAAATACAATATATTATGTAGAGCTATTAGCTTGTACAGCCTTTGCGTCAAGTACAGAACTCATGTACATAAAATATGCATAGCAAAATACTTTGGAAAACCATCTCAAGTGTCCGTTGTCATGTGACCGTAAGTCCATGGGACTCCATCAAAGGCTTCCCTGCTGGGTCCTCTCGTTTGGCTGATGTATGACTTTAATTTTCTAAAACAGGTTAAGATTGTTTTGTAAAATCTCTCTCCTGGTGCAAAGTACTTTTTTCACAATTTCCTGATTACATATAATTTAGTTTGAGTTTAGCAATAATATCTCAATTTTCCTGTGATGGATGAAGGTACCATTCTGTGCCCAATTAAAATATAAACACCCCTAGGATGCCATGCCTAAATTAGTTGGGGGACTCTCATCTGGTCCCTACAGTGCTTAGATTTAACGACAAATCCCTTCGTGCAGTTTTTTTGTTTTTCAAAAAAGTGGAATAGAAATATTATTATTGTACTTCAGTTCTACTAGGAACTGCAGTCATCACCTTCATACAGTGCTATATTAGGTGCCGCCGTCTATTTAAGAAACTCATATAACCATGACCTTACTTTGGCATGGAAGTTACCAAAATGAGGCATAATGGTAGGTATTGATAGGAGTACAAAGCTTCCTGTTGTCATATTGACACTGTAGTGTTCTATGTATGCACAGTAAGGAAAGAAAAGAAAGAAGGAAAGGAAAGGTATAGGCCTACATACTAACTGTACTCAACTGTCTAAGTCCGGGATGCACAACTTTATGAGTTGTGTGTCATCATTGCAAATATATACATAGTGAAATGAAACACTTCTATGTACACTTTGCAAGAGAAGAGAGGTAAGTTAGTAAGTCTCTCAAACTAAATACTTTCCCGTCGGTTTCGTTAACTAAGCTGATTTGTAGGTTGAATGCGTGGGTTATAATGTAAAAATATTCTGGATCGAGGGTTAAAAACAATTCTCAGTGAATATATTTTCCCAATGTTTACTTGGTGTAGTATGGCCGGTCTTTCTAAATAGCGTAATCAAATTTGAAGTGATGATGTGAGCAGGATTTTGTACCGCTGGTACTATAAGTTTAGGCTCTAAGTTGTAACATTTTGTTATTTTCCTAAATGTTTAGTTGCATTTTTACCGTTGCAATTGGTCTCTCTCTCTGTCTCTCTCTATATATATCTATATATATATCTATATCCATATATATCTATATATATATATATATATATATGCACATCAATAAAAGTGGTACTTCCACTGCCAAGTATTGCTGACATAGGTCCCGGGGGGGGGACCAAAAATTCCAATATATTTTTGTAAACGGTGCTTCGTATTTGTCAATTATGAGTCATATCTTATTTCTCTGTTTTTCTCTAATAATATATGAATCTTATTTTCTGCTTTTGTCTAATTAAATATTTGTATCCATATATATATATAAATCTATAATAATATATAAATCTATAATAATAAATATAATAATATATATAACAATATATATAACAATATATATAACAATATATATAATATATATATATATATATTTATGTTTTTCATACATTTTTAAGTCATTACCTCATTCATTATGCATGCATTAGTCGTAGGTCCTGAAATCTTTAATCCTGAAAAACCTTTAAACCATTTTCATATCTCTTCTCTTTCCTCAATCCAGTCAAACAGACACTCAGAAAGTCTCGAACCTCGCACCCATCAGCTCATACGCGCTGGGACGACAGCCAGCCCTGATATCTTATCCAGGTCAGCTGACTGGAGAGCAAAACCAAGAGGACTTCTGGTAAATAGCTCCTCTTTTGACTGTTATTCATATTCTTTACTGTTCTCTTTAATTTGTATGTTATTAGTCTGTTGGTTCATGGTTTCCATGGTTTCCTTGTTCATCTGTACTCTCAGTCTTGATTCTAATAGTAGATGTACATGTGTTTTCCCCGAGCTGTAGGTTTCAACTCTGTCGAGCAAAATGTCCGCAGAAAACACTGCTTTTCTTTCCAAATCTATAACAGAAATCACACAGACACATCCGATTTCTGTCGTACATCGGTCAGGATTCCAGAAACGTTAAACGAAAAGGTGTTTTTAATGACTGCCGGTGACCCAGTGAAGGCATAACATATATACACGATTTCTATCATTTCTATCGAACAAAGTCAAGAGTGATTGGAAACTTGCTAATTTTTCAATAGGGGTCATGGATTAATGACGTATTAATATCGTACCAAACAATTGATAATTAAATTATACACAGTTGCAGTAGAGTAAACTTGATCTGTTTTTGTTCTCACTCAATACACACATTAGTCCATAATTAAGGATTAAATTTGAGGTACTACTTAAATTGTGAAACTAATTGTGAAACTAATGAGCAGGTGACAGTTTTGTGTGCAGTGAGCGGTACTAGGTAATATGCTCTGCTTTCGTAGAAGAGTCAAAACTCCATAATTTAATCATTCTCTGATATATACTGACGGAGCTAAATATATCCTAGTTAACAGTCTGTCTTCAATAACGAACATGGGCAAAGTAGTACGGACAGACGTTCCAATTAAGCGTAACTTCCTGTCCCTCTAACGACGATAAAGAGTTTCACCCTGTCATGGGTTTGTGGACTGCCTTTCCGAAACTGAAATAGGGCTCGTTAATTCATTAACATTTAGAAGCAGGTTTGCACATGTTAAATTACGGAAGAATAAAATACATCGAGAGAGCTGTTTGGAGTGCCAGGTAGACCGTGGTTTTAATTGATACTTAATTTTGTACGTGATCTAGACTCATGTGCAATACTGACAGGAAAGTGTGTCCACACCTTTTTCAACAACTTGGATTGAGCTGGAAATTAAAGAACTATTAGAATAATTTGCAAATTGTTGACTAATTGATAGGAAAATTGTTGAAGAAAACGTTGAGTGTACAACTGTGGTACAGGTTTCATTTGGTTAAAATTAATGTTGCAAGAACATTATTTACCGTACTCAATTGTACCATACAGTACTTCTATACGAGGAGTTGCCGGAAAGGGTGGAAGAATGAGGTATTAATGTACATAGTTTAGATACAACCAGTGATTGGACCCGCTGGATTATACTCCAGTGGACATTGTTAGACTAAAGCACCCGTACGTATAGATGTGTTAACAACTTAGTGAAAGAAAACCGTTATGGACTGCAACGATGGGTACAGTATTAGATCCCTAGGGCTTCGTGGGCCAGAAGATATGATCCCATTCCTCTTGCTCCTCTACCTCTTATAGATCTGATTTTAAAAGAATGTCACAGAGTGTGAGTGTAAGATCAAGCGAGGATCAGACTCTGTAGCAAAGTGGATCTTGCGATAGACTAAGATCAAGAGAGGATCAGACCCTTTAGCAACGTGGATCTTGTGAAAGACTAAGATCAAGCGAGGATCAGACCCTTTAGCAACGTGGATCTTGCGATAGACTAAGATCAAGCGAGGATCAGACCCTTTAGCAACGTGGATCTTGTGAAAGACTAAGATCAAGCGAGGATCAGAACATGTAGCAAAGTGGATCTTGCGATAGACTAAGATCAAGTGAGGATCAGGCCCTTTAGCAAAGTGGATCTTGCGATAGACTAAGATCAAGCGAGGATCAGACCCTTTAGCAACGTGGGTCTTGTGAAAGACTAAGATCAAGCGAGGATCAGACCCTTTAGCAACGTGGGTCTTGTGAAAGACTAAGATCAAGCGAGGATCAGATCAGACCCTTTAAGACTAAGATCAAGCGAGGATCAGATCAGACCCTTTAGCAATGTGGATCTTGAGATAGACTAAGATCAAGCGAGGATCAGATCAGACCCTTTAGCAGCGTGGATCTTGGGATAGACTAAGATCAAGTGCGGATCAGATCAGACCCTTTAGCAACGTGGATCTTGTAAAAGACTAAGATCAAGCGAGGATCAGACCCTGTAGCAAAGTGGATCTTGTGATAGACTAAGATCAAGTTAGGATCAGATCAGACTCTTTAGCAACGTGGATCTTGTAAAAGACTAAGATCAAGCGAGGATCAGACCCTGTAGCAAAGTGGACCTTGTGATAGACTAAGATCAAGTTAGGATCAGATCTGTCCTGCACTCAGCGTTCAATAAATTGTAATGTTAAGTGGATCAGTGTTAACCATATATACTTTCGGTTTTCAGTTATGTGCATCATTCAACACAGTTTACCTTGCCCATGGGAGTGCACCTGTTTGCTTCAGTATCAAACACTTCCTTCAGTGAGCATGAGTATGTGTGTGTGGGTGAGGGGGGGGGGGGGTTGATACCGAACTAGGAAGTCTAATGTAAGTGTGCAGAGGTTCAAAGGTCAATAGACCAGCTCCTCTTAATGTCCAGCACCGAATGGAGGGTCTGATCCGTAGAGTTAGAGGGGCTTAAAATTTTCATGTCTTAAACTTGATCATTTTCATTTTATGTGCAATATAAATCAAATATATACAGCTTATTAACCAACAAGTGGCGAATGCTGAAAAAGATCACCGATGTCCAAGTAGTTGGTCAATATACTCCCCTTTGAAATCACAAGGTCGTGGTAAATGTCAGTTTAACATTTAAACATCACTCACATGGTCCTTTATTCCAAGAAAGTTGTAAAGGAAGTTGCCTAAATTTGTGGTTAGCACACTGTTTGTGTGGACTAAGACTAACAAAGAAGAAGAAGAAAAAAATAAATAAATAAACACTGGGGAATTTCCCTGCAGTAATTGGTTCCACAATAACTATGCGTCCTTAGGGCTGCACGTTTGTACAATTATTTGTGGAACAGTAGTAAATTGTGATTGCCAAAATAGTTCAACATACATATATCGGGCAGAATTTTAGCAAAGTACATAGATCAGACAGAACGTTAACCTTCAATTTGAGAAATCTCCAAAGATTTCATTACATCTAGGAAGAATCAGGAAGCCCTAGCCAGCAAATAGTGAAAGCTTAGAAAGCACCTTGACCCACACCCTCCTCCTCACCATCCCTTCCTCCTCCCCACCATCCCTTCCTCCTCCCCACCTCTGCCCCACTCCTCTTCCTCCCACCTTTCCCCACTCTCCTCTTCTGCCCCACCTCTTCCCCAATCCCCTCTTCCTCCCCACCTCTTTCCCACTCCCATCTTCCTTCCCACCTTCTCCCCATCCCCTCTTACTCCCCACCTCTTGCCCATTCCCCTCTTCCTGCCCACCTCTTCCCAACCCCTCTTTCTCCCCAACTCTGTCCCACTCCCTCTTTCTCCCCCACCTCTTCCCCACTCCCCTCTTCCTCCCCACTCCCTTCTTCCCCACTTCCCTCTTCCCCACTCTCCTCTTCCCCAATCCCCTCTTTCTGCCCACCTCTCCCACTCCCCTCTTCCTGCCCACCTCTTCCCAATCCCCCTCTTTCTCCCCACCTCTTCCCCACTCCCCCTCTTTCTCCCCACCTCTTCCCCCACTCCCCTCTTTCTCCCACCTCTTCCCCACTCCCCTCTTTCTCCCCACCTCTTCCCCACCCCCTCTCCCTCACCTCTTTCCCATGCCCCTCTTCTTCCCCACCTCTTCCCCACTCCCTTTTCCTCCCCACCTCTTCCCCACTCCTCTCTTCCTCATACCCCTCTTCCCCTCTCCCCTCTTCCTTTGATGTGATATTTGCCTGATAAAGATATTCTCTTGCTGTTATCGTTGAATGTGATACGTGAATCCAATAGGATCTCTCCAGTCATGCTAAAGATCAACAGAGGGCGCTGTTGTTTTGGTCCTATGGACATAACGATACCATGAGTGGATCACCCGTGGATATATACCAATTTCATATTCTACAATATATAAACGTCTCTTGCAAATATATATATAGGACGATAAGTCTACCCTTTCACAAGAGTTAAAAGTTTGGAAATCTTTTGTCATTTATTCAAGGAAAATAGGATGCTTGAGTTACTGTATTGTTGTGAAAGGCACAACAAGTTACACTGGTGTATAGGATTTCTATTGGCTGTACGTGCACTTTGGCTCACACCTTGGGTATGGTTCTGCCTAGTGTAGTCTGTAGACCACAGAATGGCACCACAGTGTTTACAAGAAATTAAAACTTGCTCAATCTCGTCCACAGGCTTTGTCAACGTTCTGTGTAAAAGCTGTATGTATGCATTAAACAAGGATGTCATTGTAGGAAACGAAAATTATATTTGATATGATTGTCTTGATTTTTTAACAATCACCTGTTTGGACTCGGCGTCGAGTGTTTAGTGTGTACACACTTATAACGATTAACGTGAGGAATTTAACCTTGTTATAAACCATAGGGAGATCTGTTGATTTATATCTTCCTGAATCCAAAAGTCAATTGGTTTTATAGCGTCGATAATTAAAGCAGTCATTGCTTTATTGCAGACGGTTTCTGGTTTTCAAGCGTAACAAACTTGAAACAGACTGCGAACCGTTATTACCATTTGTGAATTTGTTTCTTTGGAAATCACAGTTTCGATTTGTTAAGGTAAGGAGGCTGTTGTTATATGTGTCATCACGTTGTGCTTTCAAGTGTAAAGCAGTTTTATCTTGTTTAATTTAATTTTTTTTCAGTTTTTCAGTTTTTCTGTTTCTGAATTTTGATAACTCAATTTTGTATTCTGACCTTAATACCTGACATTGATTGTAGGTCACCATTTTTCAATTTGCTGTATTCTGTTTCTCTATGTCTGTATACAGTAGTTGTCTGTCTGTGTGTGTATCCACTCAAACAGGTCCTTGTGTCATGTTTGGTTAATTTTCTCAGGGGCTTTAATTTACCAAAATTGTGATCAATTGACTAGGCAAATTACCTTGCTGATTTTTACATTTTTTGGGGTGAGCAGTAGAAAAAAAAAGTTTTACTTTTTAAAGTACTCAGTCAAGCCAGTCTGCATAGTGAGATAGAACTGTAATATAAATTTCAACGGTATTGCCCCAAATATGCTAATGGTCACCCATTCATCAAATTTCATGAGCTTGAAGTTTACCAATACCATTTAAGCATTTCTCCTCACCTGAGAAATGTTGAGTATGTGTACAATCAAACATATGCGGAAAATATGCAAATATAAACTTGACTGGTACTTTTGAAAAGTTTTGGCAAACTTTAGCATGCCAAAAATGTTGCGACTATACTGACAGTCCCCATTCATCACCATGGTTACATATAATTTAGCAACGAGATGTAACTTCTCTTTCTTATGACGTACATGTATAGATGTTTCCTTTATGTGTTTAACCTGTAGCTTAGTACATTGGCAGTTGCAATGAATATACAGTATTATCCTATCTCTCGTCGTGGTCGATAGGTCCTAACCTCAGTGACTGTCGTTAAGGGTTTATATAGCTGAACGGATCACATCCATGTATTTTGGTGGTCATCTTTTACAACTTAGATCTTACCAGTTTATTGTCATACACCTAATGTCAGATGTGATTTCCATCACGGGACTGTTACCGATAGATCTTGGCTAATTCACCTTAACCAACTCTTTTTTCTCTCCACTTTTTTTTTTTTTTGATCGTTTCCTTTCAGGATATACGAGAGGAATATTTTACCTTGAATATCGAACTGGTCGGCTGTAAGGAAACAGTCCGGTGCCGAGTTGAACAGGGAGCCTCCTTACGGTGAGTTAAACGTAGACTTTGCTAGATAGTTGCTTTTGGTTTATCTGGCTGGTGGGAACGATACTAAATAACTATCATATGCTGTTTGTCCTGGTGTCATGCGTGGTATACAGTAGTTCTCAAAGTCCTTTGTCTTGAAAATAATTAAATGTTAATTAAATGTTATAAATGAATCTTTAGCAGTAAAAAAGTGTCTCCTGATAATCTTGCAATGGGTGAACGTATGCATTCACAAGGCATAGTTCAAAAAACATATCCACGACGACCGTGTGCAGTGCAGCACACTAACATGTACACAGCAGCAAATTGTATGCAATTTTGAATAGTTTCACTACAGCTCCAGCTACAGTTGATGCTTACAGTTACAGTAGTAATGGATGGGAGGGGGGGGGATGGGGTGGTAGGGTGTATGGAAGGGGTAGGATTGACTCAAGTTTTGAATATGTATTCATGACAAGATGTTGTTGTCATATTTTTTTCATCATGTAAACAGTTGTTTGCTCTCCATAAACACGTATGTAACTAAACATCGTAATCATGGTAGATTTTGAAGAAAACAATGTTACGATGGAAGCTGAAGTGATACTTAGCGGTTGACTCCTAGTTTGCATCAAGAGTATATCGATGGATCAATCCAGAAAGCCATTACCCATTTAGCTCTTTTGTTTTAATTTGAAAAGAAGATTATTAATTAGGAAGTAAGTGTAAAAAATATCTGTTTACATCAAATATAAATCAGTATTAATTAGATCTATGCAAAAGTTAGAACAGAGATTATTTTATACAAATGAGTCGACTTGACTATACTTGAACATTAATTACCTAATTAACTAGTTAAGTTAATGAAGCCACAGCTCGAGCTTCTTCAGTCTAAAGTGTCGCTTTTTGTCAGCATTTTTTGCTTGATCTTTTGGGTAATTAAAATTTGCAATTGGTATAATTGAAATATCACAACGATGTCGGTCATCCACTCGATTCGTCAACTTTCATTTTAACTAATTAATTAATTAATGAATTAAATGTCGAAACACATGAAACTTTTCTAGTGGCTTGAAACTAATGCGATAAAATGTGTCTAGGTGACAAAATATTTAGGATGAAATCAAACTAATTAATTATACTCGCCGATCAACTTTCATAGTGAAAAATATCTTGGCGGATAGAGGGGGGAGGGGGCATTGTCTTAGTTTAATATTTTGATCGAGTATAATAGAAAGGTTTTAAGTTGTTAAAATTAATTGCAGGCCTTCTAAACTTACAGTAAGTCTGCCCCATGGAAGCTAGGTTAATTTCAACTTTAAGACGCCATCCCTTTGAAGCAGTTTGATCATAATTTACGGGCTGGGAGCAGCCTTTGGAAATAACCAAGTAGAATTGGATCACAAATGATGGGCGATCTACCCAAAATACTTCTAGGTAAATTTTGTGGGTCGTACATGTTTAGTGGTCGCTTTGATTTGTACAGTCGATCATCGTCCATTGGGCATTTTACAAGTAACATTGTATTCCTGAAAGCAGTTGACTGTTGCTGTCAGCCTGAACTAGTACAGTAATTCATTGGAGACTGTGGATCAGTGATGTGTCATACAACACCTATGGCAGTGTGGTAATGGTAATGGAAATTTCAAAGCCTTCATTGTACAGAGGTGTGATGGTGGTGATATATATACCTAGTAACTTTTACTGCAGAAGGAAATCCAAAACAGGATTTAACTTATACCACAAAACGCTTACATTTCCTATTTTCTGCCAATCAGCCAACCACAATTTTTGTCAGCAATCAATTAGCACACACTATTTAACCCAAACCCCTACAGAAGTACAGGATTTACTTGTAACTATATTTGACATGTTTTAGTGTATAAGTGTTGTCTTTGGTTGACGATCTGTCAGATACTCAGGTAAATGGAACATGGCGGAATTAAGCAGCATCTAGTTTGCATCATAACCTGTCTTTCAATGTGAGATGTCTTTCTCAGACCCCTAAGGTTATGTTTGTTTTGTGCCCATGAGATCTATTAGTATAGGGATGCAGTATTGTAAGTGTAATTGTATATGTACAGTATATATCTGATATGTCTCCAGGGAGCTCAATTTAAGGTTTATGAAGAAGGAAGTATGAAAAGGACAATCTGAGAAAGCCTGCAATAACTGCATCTCTTAATGTATAAAGTATATCTTGTATAATGGCTAGTTGAACTAATGAAGGCTCACCTTGTTAATAGTGAAACTTGTCCTTGTTCTCAGATGATACCTGTCTGCCATTCACTTAAAATTGATCTCAAAGTTAAGTTGTGGGGGAAGGGGGAAAGGGGGGTGGAGCATACAGTAAGTGTTGTACTCTTTGAATGTGCATTTTTTTTGGGGGGGGGTGGGGAATCTAGAACGTCCTGGTAATGAGAGAGCTAGCAATTGTCTTTGTTAATAGAACATCACAGCTCAAATCAATACTGATATTTAGTTTGTAGAGGTCTTGCAGTTGTCCGTCAACATACAGGCTGCATGATCTCCCCATTGAAAAGATCTAATTATGTCCAAACCGAGCAACATTCAATTCGTGGAGGATATAGAGTGTGTCAAAAGAGGAAGAGTATGACTCAAGTTTGCAAATTGTGTTCAAAGATCTCTTGGAATGCCTGTAGAATACAGTGACATTAGTTTCTTTACAATTCTCCCCAACCAGTTTCAACCTTACTCTTTATTTTTCAAAAATACTCTTTTAAACCTTTAAAAATCTTTATATTTTTTTGCAGTTCAAATTTGTTTCTGAAAGATTTAGTTTAGACTAGAAATATTTAATTCAGTCATGCTTACCATTGGCCATTAAGTTTTTGTGGACAGCCAAGCATGATTCATGCAGTGATACAATACAGACTCAAAAACAACAGTTAGTGTAGGTCAGGTATTTTAAATAAGGGCCACAGATGATATAAAAATGGGCATAGATGGTGAGAATGTTACAAATTAACTTTATAAACCTTAAATATTTTCATGTTTGAAGCCTTTAAAAACCTTTATTTCTTCATTTTCAACCTTTATTTTGTTGAAGAGCCGCTGGGAGGTCTGGTATTTGGAAAGTTACAACAGCCGTTAGTTAATCATTGCTTTATGGAATAACATAACATAAAATTAGTATCAGCATTACAATATTAAGCTATATAACTAACATGTTACATTTTAATTAAAACCTTAGCTGCGAAAATGACATTAAATTCACATCATAAAAACCTTGTCTAAAGTACTTTCATAAAAAAAATTAAAAACAAAACCCATAGGTTATAACATTAGTTTATGACATTTGCACGAAATTTTGATATTCATTAGAAACGTTGCAAAATCATTGCAAGGACGTTAAGGGTAAAAATGGACCACAACAACAGAAATTTGCAACTATTGCTGCTAGATACTGTATATTGTGAACTGGTTTGTTATGAATGCATGCATGCTTTGATACCCTGTTGGCTGGCCAAATCTGAAATAAACCAAAGCTGTTGTAATTGTTTTGGCAGCTGAGGTGAAGTGTTTGAAGCCAATATCATACTTAGCTTTCTCCAAACACTAGTATAGGGCTTTATATTTTTGTTGTAGTCATTCATTAACTATTGTGCCACATTAATACTGCTGGGATGTATGCGAAGAAAGCGGTAATTCTTGTGCCAGGGGGGGTTCGGAGTTGGGTTTTTGGGGTTGGGTTTTTGGTTTTTTTTGGGGGGATGGGTGGTATTTTGCATCTTTTTCAGTATTAAACTTTACCTGAGCTATACAGCCATTTTCATGGTCTTATAAACATATTTTGTCATCAAATTATATCAACATGTGTCTGTCATTACAGAAGGACCTACCAACATTTTAGTATTGTTTTTATCCTTTTTCCTCTTTAAAGTAAAGTTATCTCTTTCGGTTATAATTCAAACCTTTTTTTTCGCCTCTCATTTATGAAAATTTGCCATATTTTTTAGTGAAAGGAATGTTAAGGCCCTTTATCTTAATTCTGGTGACTGTTTCAAGATATTTGCTTTAATTAATATCTGGATCAACATAGGTGAAGTTTTAATTCTGATATCATGTAATTTGTATACTAGGGGTACGGTAGTTAAATTCTCTCTGTGGACAAACGTGTTGCTGTATAGCTGTGCATGTCAGTATCCTGCATGCTTGTATGCAATCTAACTCCTCAGTGTATGCAATCTAACTCCTCAGGGGAATAATTGAACTCTTATGTCATTTATTACAATTCATTCATTACGTTTGTAATAAAATACTGTAAATATTAAACTGTTGTGTATGATGACAGCTGGCATATCTGTAGCACTTGTGTGGCACCTTTTGGCAAATAAGATTATAGCTTGTCACATCTGGTCAGCAATTTTACCAAACCTACAGTATAGCTAGTGTTACTCAAACTTGAGATTACAGTCGTTAACACCTACACGCCTTCCAAGCTAACGAGCAACGAGGAAGTCACTAATGAATTTGATTCTTAGTCCTCCACATTTCGTAGCTATGATCACTTCTCCAAATTTCCGTTCACCTAGCTGTAAACAACGACTGGGGAATTGTCAAAATGTACTTACCTATTTACTTAACCTATCTCATCGATAACATTGTTATATATGTCGAGGGGATTTCCCGACATTTTTATGCAAGTGGGGTATCAAATGGCATGGGAAATTATCTCAAACCTCCACTCTCAAATCTGCTTCGTCGACAAGTAAAGCGAACTGGGTTTATCTTAACTAAACTATTTGTTGCGATTTGTTTTAAGCAAAGCAAATATTGACTTTAATTCTGGTGCCATCGGAAGATTGTGCAGAAGATCTGTCAGATTGAGCAATCCTATTGGCTCAGTTGTTGTTTATCGCATATATATTAATAGCTGCTCTACAAACATTTTCAAGCTGTTAAAATTTTGCACGTGATACCGCTCGAAAAAGGCAAGTTTTGTTTAATTGCACAGATGTGTGCAGCTATAACCAACCACCTGCCATGTATTATGTGATGCGGTGGCTTCCAAAAAAGTGACGAAATTCTTCACATAATTTCAAATCAATTTCTTATTGACATGATGGCTTTTTGTTGTTGAGGTATGAAAGTT
>KN889748.1:0-10992 GCA_000934455.1 Apostichopus parvimensis | reverse complement strand
CACACAATGTTGTTGCATGGGTACAACCGCAAAACATTTTAGTCTCTCTCAGGTCGCACTCTTGTGTACTGATTACCGATGCAAAAGCTTCGTGCGATTTGATTGGGTACCGTGCGTTGCAAAAGAACAGTTTACTGACCAATCAGTGACCGGGTAATAATGGGGGCTTCCCCTAATGTGACGGGGATTTTCGGATTAACGGCGACGCGCGTTGGTATTAAAAATAGAATTACTATAGACTGTTGGTTTCTCGGTGAGTTGAAGCAATTCTCTGATTAATCTATAGCGGCACACGATGCTATGAGATGGGAGTTCAAAACATTGTTAACCATCATTGCTAACCGCGTGAAAGTTGTACAGTCAGCAGTTACTCACGTTACGGTCCCGGGGCCTTATTATGTTATATGTGATGATATGTGTGAAATTATATGGTATCTCTTGAAGGTTGTCCGTCCGTTTAGAATAACTGAATTCTGCAAACGTTTCATTTGATTGAACATTGACAATTTTAATGAAGATCAAGCGACACTACGCATGTTTCCAGACTTAATCCATTGGAAACTGTAATACAGCTGATACAGACTGCATGCATGTATATGCAACTGTACGATGTATCATACTGTTGCCGTATTGTGTATGGTGCTGATTTACAGTGATCAATGTGATTACCATGGGGATCACAAAACAGGCAGGATGACGGATTATGGGATAGTTTGGAATCAGTAAGAAACAACACATTTTTAGTCCAGCGCTATGGTAGATTAAACTTGTCTAAAGTCTGTGCAAGTGGACCATACAGGACTCATGCAGTGGCGCAGTTCAGTATGCAATAGTACGATATACCGGTATACCGTATAGCATTATAATCCAATTGGATTAACACAAAACTGTACTTCTCATAATCCATTTGTTTTTCTTTGTTTCTTTGGTATTTTGTTTTAGTTGTTGAACACGTGACCTAACAAAATAAAGAAGCACACAGTGGTTTGATTATTTATACAACAATTATAACAGCAATGACAATTTTTTTTTTTAATTTAAATTATTTTTGGTTGCATGTTTCGTATAGATTTCGTTTCTTTGTGATGAAGACTACCGTTAGAAAAGAGTTTTCATGGATTGAAGGATACTTTACTTGTTAATGAATTCCAGCATTGGGAAGTAAGTTAGAAGTATAGAAACAGGAATGAACAATAACGGGGCTATGCCCACCCACCCGCCCCCCACTTCGGGGGACGGGTATGGAGGGCGTATTGTTAGGGAGGTGAGGGATGACGGTGTGTATCCTGGCTTACCACACGCTCATCAATCCCCTCCTCCAGACTGCTCATACTGCCTATATAGCGGAACACATATAAAAAACACGTCTACGCAGAGGTACACACAACAAATGTCGTATGCAATGTGCCTTCTATTTACTCCACTCTTCCCCTGATCCCATAAACAAAGACTCGCACCAACTTTCTGCACCCTAGAAGTTGCGGTAGAATTTCTGGTTCCTATATAAGTGTGTAACTGACACCATGCACACTGGGTAGTATATTGGTTGACAATTCCGGGTGTCTGTAAAATCTTGATTTTCGTCAGCTGTATTTCACTATTGCTGGCGTGAGTTATGAAAGACAATGTCATACGATGCCTCGCACTAGTACCAGTACTGTATATTAATAAATTATGTTATGATTTTTGACATTCCTTTGCGGTTTCGCTTTCCATCAAAATATTTGAAGATTTATTCAGAATATGGTTGCTCTGGTGTACACTATAACGTGGATATCTGTAGCGATATTCCTTTATCGCACATCACAGATGTTCATGTGTGTGGGGAAATGTTGGGTCAGTTACCTACACGCTGTGGTATGGAATTGCCGGTAACCATGGCAATGATACAGCCATCATTTTCCATGTTTCCTTTTGTTTATTCTTCTTCTTCTGATCGGCTCTGGAATGGATATTAAGACATTATTTGTTGGCATGAATCAGTCGTCTGAAGTTAGTGAAAGTTAAATTCTGTTGTACCCAGATATATAGAAAGTTGCGATTTTCTTTACAAAATTAAACAAGGTTACAAGTACAGCAAGGTCTGTTCATGCTGACGGCTACCATGACAGGGCCTATACGGTTGTTTGGGACCCAGTAAAGTAGTACATCGCTACATTTGGCTATATTTTGGAATTCAAGAAGTTGGCCTACCAGTTATGTAGTAAGCAGGTGAAAATTTTCTCCGCCCCCCCCCCCGCCTCCCATCGGTATATTAGTTTTTCTAAACAATTTGTGTTAAACAACACTTTATAGGTAACCATACTCAAGTAAAAGTTTCCATCAGCTTGCAATCAACACAATCCTGTTTGTACTACAGGGTACGTAACCATGCACCAGTGGGTTGGCTCGAGGGCCGCGCGCGTATTTTTTTCCCAGGACGAACGTGGGCATCGGCCAATCAAATCCCTGGATTCCAAACATGTGACGCTTTTTCAAAAAACATGTTCTGAATCTTTTTTCCTAGTTTTGACCCCAGATTATGAACGACAATCCTTCATATTTGTTAGAACAGAAACCCCAACCCACTTTCTAAACCCTAACTCTGATTTCAAACGAATTTGTCAATTCCTGAAAAACCTGAAACCCACGTTCGTCCTGGAAAAAAAAAATACGCGGGCCGCGCGCGTTACGGTTCTCGCGTAAATCGCAAAGCATACGCGTATACAGTTAGCCATGTCCGTTATAGTATATACTCCATGGGTTTTCAACTTATTTGGTGCGCCCCTCTTAGCGCAAGTGAGAAGCAAGGAGAATGTACTGGGATAGGTCTCTGACCTACCTGAGCTACATTGTAAAAATAGGCTGACGATAGAGTGTGTTGCCATATCTAAATTTCCAAATCATTAAATTTGAAAGGGGAGAGGGTGGAAAATCGTCATAAATGTTCATCTAACCAGGCCGAGCTTAAATGTAGTAAGTACAGGCCCTAAATTATTGCATGCTTTAATTGTTAGAAGTTTTCAAAAAGTACATTCCTGGAGGTCTTTACTCTCCAAATTGTTCTCAGACATTTTGAAAGAACACACAAGATGACTGATTGAATGTCTCAGTCAGGAAAATTTCCTCGAAGGTTGTAATAAAAACAGTTTAAGAATATTGACCAAAGGTGACCGTATTTGAATATCTAGCATATTTGGGGCCAACTAAATACATCATACCTTTAACTATCAGTTTCTGTAATTTGCGATGTTGTTCTTTGTAGCAAGTCCGCTGAATACTTCTTGTATTAAAATGTCAAACTTATAGTCTACAAATTTCATTTCATATGCTGTCCTGAGCTGTTCCTCTCCCCAATATCCCCCCTCCCCACAGCACGCACCATCACTGTATTGCCGTACACACCAATAAACTTTCAGATGCTGGCAAAGACGAATCTCACGTTTGCAGAGAAATTTGCGAAGAAAGAATCTTTCAAAACAGATCCTATGTAATCCTTGTTAGTCACATTAGTTTGTACTTGACAATACAAAACAGTGTTTACATTGAGAAAGCAACATTTAGACTGGACTTGACAACACCACACACTGACATTGACTGATTACAGACTATTTGTTATATGCGATATACACCCAGCATTTCGTTCTACGTAAGCAGTGTCGATTACATTTTAATACTTCCATATCAAACATTAAATTCCTCAATAACAGATTATAACTCAGTCTCGCTAACAACACCATGATTCCGCCGAAATATCTATCATTTCCGTAACCCGCTTAAATCACACTGTAAAGGGAATCGCATGTTGAAGGCTGAAGCATCAATATCCAACCAGCATGCGATCCCAAAAAAAAACCCAAGCCTGATACGACTGCAAACAGCAGTGTCGTCAGCCTATAATTTGCATACACAGGCGGCCGCCATTGTTGTGGGAGGGTGTACATACATTGACCAATACGAGTAGACCCTCTCGTAATCTATGTACTCGCATTAGCTCAGCGCAGCACGTTCACTGTACTGTGTACGATCCTTCTTTCTCCTTTTGTTCATGGCTCTCGCATTCTCCTTCTTTCCTCACACACGTTCGTTTTGTGTGGGCTCGTTTCATTACCAATCATCATCAGATTCCGGTTATCGCCATATCACTGTGCGTCGAAAACCCTTCTTTCGTGATTCGTGGGAAATTTAAGGAAATATGAGAGGTTCAAGAGCATGAAAATTTTGTCGGAATTCTCATATTTTGCAAGGCGTTCATGAAAGGTTCAGTGTATTGTGGCTTTATGGAGCAACAAATCTTGCTGACTGTACGGACTTAAAACATTACTTCGTTTTGAACATAATTTTCAACTCTAATTTACCTCCAGGTGATTTAACAGATGACCTAGTTGTGGAGCATCGGTTTCTTAAATCCTTATCGGAGGAGTAAGGGGTCAAAATGGCCAAATTTCTGGACAAAGATCCGTTCGTTTACGAGCAGGAAAAGTCGGGCTTTCTTCAAAGTTTACATCAGTTTCATGCAGCCAGAGGGTCAGTGTTTGTAATGATCAACATTCATTTAAATTTGCCTCCACATTTCTCGCGTTATTGTTGTAATTCTTTGTTTACACTTCGACTCTTAGTTTAACATGGGTCTCGTCATTTCCTCGTGCACAATAAGGGTTAGCTTTGCTGTAAATTAATTAATCAACTTAAGGCATATGATGTGCTCTTAGCTCAACTCCGTAGTTGTTATGTATTGAAATGTCTGTAGGACTGTAACTACATCATGGCTAGGTTGTGACACTGATACTGAGTGTGGTGCTAGGGTTGTGGCCAGGCATCCCTAGCCTGTTTAAATCAAGGACCATTTTGTACCTTACTGCAAAATTCAGAGGGCAACACAGATGTTGCCTGCCTTACTCAGCTTTATAACATTCTATTCTGATCGTTAACTTTCCAATATAAATTTAAAATTCAGTTTACTTGAATATTGCTACTGTGAATTTGTACTGGCTATGGTAATAACTCATATGCTGCACAAGGGTCTTGAAATTTGACTGCCACAGCAGTCTTTAACGGGAATGTACATCAAAATGGTTTACATTGAAGTAAAATTGTACATTATTTTGTCCGTTAATTGCTGTCCAAAAATGTTCTATACCTTTGAAGATTATTGAGCTGAAGGCCTAGACAAGGCCTAACCTAAAACTTACGTGCACCATTTCTCTAAGAATGCATCAACCAGGCAAGTTATGCAGCGTGCCCCACTTCTTTTATTTGTTGTGTTACCATATTTTTGTAAATTTAGACTGTTTGGTGGACATCCCATAGGGTGTGTGGTTGAACATATTTGATGGTAGAATTACCTAACAATGCCTTCTAAGCAAGGGTTGAAATAAGGATTTGTGGACCAGGAGCCACATTCTAAAAAAGTGGCTCCTGGTTCGCGGCAATTTCAGTAGGACCAGGAGCTATTTTCTCACTACCAGGAGCTAAAAAGGAGAAACAAAATTCAAGTACGGCATGTACGTACGTATCAGTACAGGTGTTGTGCGATATATAAACCATGTGCACCAGTGCTATTGTGCATGCACTCGATCGATCAGTTTATCATTTATCAAATCGCTAGCAGTGACTATATAGCACTAGCATGCAATGTAGTTTCAGGCTTCCGTGCAGCGCATGATAAAAATGATATTTACAGGAGTATGCGGGCGCTTATTTGCCGACAAAGTAGCGCCCGTGCGTATTGTATTTTCATGTCCAGGGGCGCTATTTTAGTGCTTGCGGGCGCGAATAGCGCCTGTGCGCCCGCTTATTTCAACCCTTGCTTCTAAGTGAATGGCTTTGTAGTCTTCTTGAGAAATAGTAGGCATATCACCCCAAAAAAGGACACCTTATGATGCTGTTCTCCATTATAACTTTGGCCTGGACAATATCCCAATGAAAGAGAAACACATTTTCATGTTCCAAAAGAGCACTACACGTATGTTAATTACCCTGGACATTACATTCCGTTAGACCACTAAATGCAACACCTGTCAAAGTGAAATAACAGATGGGATTTCCTCTAATGTGATTTAAGCAGATTGTTTGCTAGCAAGTAATGTAGAGTATCTTCTGCTTGCTACATCCTCCTGTTAGATGTTACTCTAATAAATATGTAAATGTCAGCAAAAGACTGCATCTCTTTGTCTCCCATATATCGTGCAGTCAGCTGGTAGTTAAATTAAGCTTTTTCAATTAACAATAATAATTAAAAATAATAATAACAAGCAACTTTTAGATTCGTCGACTGGTCGTGACTCAACTCGGACATTGTTACACGTGTGGAAAGTCTTGGTTAGTCGGGCTGTGTGTGCTTAAAACTATGACAGAACTAGAATGCAGTAGCGCAGATTAAAAAACTGTAACCAATCACCGGGTGATTAATTTGCCTTTAATCTAAACTAGCTCCTGTCGTTAACAAGAAAGCAATGTTGTGAGCAGGCAGTCAGTTGTAAGTCTCTTCACGACTATCAAAAGCTAGGTCACAACAGTTGGGCATTGTGCTCCAGGGCTTAGACTGTTACAGTGCATGGCTGTGTGGTGATAGTTCTCAAGATATTCATGACGCTATGACTAATGTGTTTATGGCACTAATTAATGTGTAATGAACTAGCCTCAACGATCTTGTCATAGAGGAAAACGTCAAATTAATTTCCATCATTCGGAAACCACATGCCGGACTTATTTGTAAGGCTTCTATCATTCAGGCACAAGTAATCCAACTGAGTAAAATCATTCAGTCATGACTTACAATTGAACATTTAAGGTATCTAGTTTGACAACCAACTGTGCTATAGTTCAATGTGTTTCTACACAACCTGTGAAAGCAGCTTTTTCATCCTTCCCCTCCTCCTCCCCCTCTCCTCCCCCTCTCCACCCGCTCCTCCCCTCCTCTCTGTTCTCTCCCTCCTAACCCTCCTCCTCTCCCTCTTCTCCCTCCCCCTCCTCTCCCTCCCTATCCCATTGACCTAGTAAAGTATATCTGCATGTCTTCCCAGCAACATAAATAACCTTCTTGAAGACAAAGACAAACCAAAATCAATCTCACAGTTTGAATTATAAAATTCCTCAAGCTCAAAAGAACTGTTATAAATATTCGCTTTATCCTCGCACCATTCCTCAGTGGAACGCACTCCCACCTGATCTGAAATCAGCACCAAACACCACCTCCTTCAAGTTCATGCTGGAAAGTCAGCAGCACCATAAGCAAACTTGAAGGACTGCACGTTATCAGGGGCGATTTGTGCAGTACTACACCAAGACCAAGACCAAGTCTTGCACACTAACATTTCCCAAGAACTTTGTCAATCTATGGTCGTGTGGAGTAAGATAAATTATGTAGTATTGTTGCCTTTATTAGTGTGTTAGCAAAAAACAACTGTTCTACATTTGCTTCCACTCTCAGGATATTATCCTCACTGAGCCTTTTGCTGTACATACAGACCTGTAGTTGTCCACCTGTCATATTAAATGTCTGGTTAAGTGTTGGGTAGAGTAATTGGCAATTCGCTAATCATGAACGGAAAGTTTTAGTGTTTACCTGCAGGAAACTGAAAAAAGTACTTTTTCTTTTGAACAATAAAAACAGTTAATTTATTTTTGTATTGCATACTGTACCACTGCAGAAATAGAAATGATTATTTAAGACATTCTTCATGCAATTTTACCTCTACATTTGTAGACAACATAACCTTTGCTAACCACAATTTTACAGTTTATGATAGCACTCCTTGTACCTTGTGTCTTGTTCATTAAACAAACTGAAGGTTTAGCTGTGCAAATACCTGTACTGTGACTAAAAAGCGATGATTATGGCTTTATCGACAAGGTACACCCTCGATTGTAAAAATCTGGTAAAAAATTGGTAAAAGGTGAAGTAGTTGGTGTTTTTATTTGTAAGAGCTCTGTATAATGAAACAGCAGGAATGAATCATCCATACAGTATATCTGTTGGTACTTTAGCCTCAAACCATGCAAGATCCAATTCTCTTCAAGATGGTGCTTAGACTTTAAGCATCATCCAAGAGATATCCTGCTTCCCAGTGGTGAAAATCTTTGACTATATGTACTGTTACCGGGCACTCGTACAGCAATGTATATCCGACAATTATTCAAAGCATAATTGAAATTTTGCTTTAAGCCTGGCACGCTCCAGTTGGCTTCACATGTTTGTCTGCATGTTACTTTGCATCAAAACATTTGTATGTATTGAAAAAATACTTGTAAGCTGTTTGATACAATACATTCTTTGCTATTGATATGTATCTGGTTTTCTTAAAACCCATGATGTAGCACAGTAAATTTCAGGAAAGACTATTTTTGAGTGTTTTTATCATACCGTACAGGTCTGTAAATAATATGAAATTAATGAAAGTAGAACTGAGCAGGAAAGGAAACATACACGTACCTTCTGTAACTAATAGAAAGGAAATTGAAGAAGAAATGTATCTAGGTATCATTCTCTAATTAGTAATTAGGTTGAGTAAAATATGACCTACCTATTTTGATGCCAGAGTGGTACTGTAACATTTTCATACAGTAGCCCTAATTTTTGAAAGAAAAGACTGTTAAAGACCAAGACAGACATTGGCATCGCAGTGTTTTGATGCTCTATGAGAGACAATTTTTTTTTTTTGCATATAGCATTATAAACATTTATAAGTTTCTTGCATACAAAATGTGTGTGTTTCCACTAAATGTGCTCAAGTACTAAATACTACATGAATGGTAAAATTAGGATGGAGGGGAAGTGGTTGTTGACTATGAGGTGGGTCGGAAGGGGTGCTAAAATGTTACGAGTTGGTAGACCCGGTCACTCAGTGCAGTAGCAATGAGAGGATTGATTAGTAATTTAGTGTTATCATTGTGTGAATACAATTACATATCTATCCATTGAGTTTTGGAGATTTTTCATTCATATTGATCTGTTGTTTCCTTCCTGATAGGTCTCCTTTCAGACGAAAACCAACTGTAGATGCCAAAGAACTGGATTTGTACCTGTTGTACTTGAAAGTAACTGGTCTTGGAGGCTTTCAAAAGGTTTGTCTACAACATATTGATAAGTCGTTTTTGGGGCTATTTGCTACACTAGAAAAATTTAAATGTAGCAAATGTCTAGGAACCTCTACAAGTTGGGTACAAAGCTTAAAGACTATATTTTACCAGGAAATAGTTGCTATTTTTTTTTTCCTCAGTATTTGATGAGAAGACTTCCGATGTCCATTTTCATGGAATAAACTTTCATGGTTTCAATTTCAATTTCTTTATTCCAGTATAAATTATCAAATTTATAAATAGGACACATAAAAAATGATACATGAAAGACGTAAAAATGTACAAACATGAAATGAACAAAAAAAAGAAAAGAAGTAAGATGGAGGATTAGAAGTTTTAAAGATTAAAATGGTTTTGTCATTTCCTATCTTTCCCTTTGTTGTTTGTAACAATCTTTCATTTACTAGATACTTATAGAGCGAGGGTTTGTTTCCTGAAATCCATGGAACCAACTCCCCCACCCCATCCCCACCCCCAGGTGGTACTGCAAGGGCAGGGCTTCACAGCTTCCACAATCCTGGAGCAAACGTGCTTTTCGTACATGTGTGTATAAATGTCCTGTATCGGTTGCATTAGACACCGTCTGTAGCTTCCATCCGATTCTCAATTAAATGTCTGTGACTTATGGTGTGAAGAAGCCCTACTTTACAGCTTTTACAGCTTACTTGCAGGTTAACTGGAGTTTGTGCAGTTAGAATGAATCTAACCATCACAATATTTGAAAAATATGTATTATTGATTTTGCAATTTGTGTACATGTCAGGTTAAACATACATGCGTCCTATTATGCATTAATTGTGCACAGTTTTGAAAATGAATCAATCATACACACACATTACATGTCGTGCCAGTTTGTCATAATAGTAGTTTACAGTCACTGCAGTACGTACAGTAGTCGACAAAGTTAACACAAGCATGGACTTTGCACAGTCTGACTTTTTTCCAATGTTTTTCTCAATGAATAGTATAACTACGAGGCAACTTACAAGTTGATTATTTGTGGGGTTAAGAAAGGTCGTAGTTATTGCAATTAATTGTCATAGACCATGCCATAAGACCGTTGCGATGGTGTCCATTGTTACACCTATATATATTATCAACTGTTATTTTATGGTTTTGCTTGAGTGAACTGTATTTCTAAGTCTCAATGTTTTCTCACAATGTTTAGCCTGTATTTGCAAGTTAGTTCATTGTTATGGCATCCTATTCAGAGAGCTGTTCTTGGCACTGGGTTCTGGCTAGTTCATTACTGAGTTTGCCACCAGGTTGTACGCTGCAGGGACAGCACATGATAAGTACTGTATTAATAGTGATGTACAGTAATTTGATTTGAGCAAAATTGCTCTGTGGGTCAAGCGTCAAATAGATTAGCTAGTAAAAATGAGTTACCCACCCTGACTACAATACAGTCTACCATACATTCTACCATACAGTCTACTATACAGTCTACCATACAGTCTACCATATGTAGTCTACCATACAGTCTGAAATACAGTCTACCATACAGTCTACTATACAGTCTACCATACAGTCTACTATACAGTCTACCATACAGTCTGAAATACAGTCTACCATACAGTCTACCCTACAGACTACCATACAGTCTACCATACAGACTTCCATACTGTCTACCATACAGTCTACCATACAGTCTACCATGCAGACTACCATACAGTCTACCAAACCATCTACCATACAGTCTACCATACAGTCTACAATACAGTCTACCATATGTAAGTTTAGTGGTTTTCCGTACTGGCGTGCCCTCCCAAAAGTATGATGACTCAGGGGAGAGAAGTTGCAAAGATAACGCAGAAACAAAAGATTAACGGTTTATTTGGATAATTTAATAACTTAACTGGAGCAAACTAAATATAAAATATAAAACATAATTTACTTACAAGTCACAAACTCACTACACACACATGAATC
>KN889746.1:15028-42910 GCA_000934455.1 Apostichopus parvimensis | reverse complement strand
CCTACCTGGTGTGTAATAAAAAGCTAGCGTACATACACATTAATAACATACATGATGCATGATTTATGATGTAGTGAGATATGAGAATCCTATCACGGTCACCTTACTGATTTGAACAAGGAAGAACTTTAAACACTTTAAATTGCTTAAACACTTAACACTTAAACACTTGCTTTAAAAACACTTAAACACTTACACACTTAACTCTTACACTAACACTTTTCACTAAATATGTATCCTACCTGGTGTGTAATACAAGGCTAGCGTACATACACATTGATAACATACATGATGCATGATTCATGATGTAGTGAGATATAAGAATCCTATCAGGGTCACCTTACCGATTTGAACAAGGAAGAACTTTAAATACTTTAACTTAGACTTAAACACTTAACACTTACACACTTGCTTTAAAAACACTTAAACACTTACACACTTAACTCTTACACTAACACTTAACATGTATCCTACCTGGTGTGTAATACAAGGCTAGCGTACATACACATTAATAACATACATGATGGATGATTTATGATGTAGTGAGATATTACACTTAACTCTTACACTAACGCTAACAGTGTTAACACTAAACACTTACACACTAAATACAGTAATAATAATACAAAATTTTTATTGAGCGCCAAACAAACTATGAAATAATTCTTGTAGCGCTTAACAAAATAAAACAATTATAACATATATGCTTTGGTGAAGATATACGTTTTGAGAGCTGATTTGAAACCAATCACAGTATTGCACAATGTAATTTACATGTTCTGGAAGTGAGTTCCACAGGCACGGTGCACTGGATGTGAACGTTCTCAAGCCGTAAGTCTGTAAACACTTAAACACTTTAAACAAGGAAGAACTTAAAAACAATTGACAAACCAAACTAATAACTTAAAAGTCACTTTCTGGCAGGAAATCCTACATCGGATGTCTGAAGAATGTTTAATCGATCAAATTCGATATTCATTTGATTATTTTGTGCAGCTAATTATAATGTTTATGAAGAATTGCCCACAAGATGAAGAAAGAAATTCATCAGTGGGTTAAAACTTGAAAAGCTGTCAACACATTAAAGAAACAAAGAAAATATCATTTCAACAGTCTGATGTCTTCCAAATTATAATGTCTTCCAAATTATAATTATTAGATGTTAATGTCTTTAAAAGGACGGGGACTTACATAAACAGGATAAACCGAAAAAACAAATCATAATTTGCTTTCCTGTTGTTGATCTATTTTCTTCTCGTCGATTTTGTTTTCATTGAAGCCTAAAGCAACAATCGATCACAATTTCAAGTAAACTTTAATATTTTTACAACATTCTTAAGTATTTATTCTCATAACTTCATCGTATTTTCGTCCTTGGTTTTTCTTGCACAAGTCTGCAACATTTACCCTTACACTAAATGATAACAAGCGCAAGAATATTATATATGTTATCATATTATGTGTGATGTTTATATTTAAATGTATATAAACTCAATTTATTTCCTAAGTTTCAGAACACTCTAAATTAGAATACTCTCCATAATCCCTCCATCGTTTTTTTTTAAATCTGTTTATATTATGCAATGGTAAAATGAAAGACATCAATTAAAGTGTGACTAATCACCAAATTTACTTTTGGTTTTATGTATACCGTATGTTAATTTGATCATAACAGGAATGTTATTTGGAATACAAACATTTAAAGTAACTGTTCAGGCAAAACTGTGATTTATTGTACATGCAGACTGCATCATCACCACCACATTAAATATGGATGAATATTACTGTTAATGTATCATGTACAGTGTTACTATACAGGATAACGATACTGCTAGATTCTAACATTCTCAATACATGTACTTACACCCATAATATCATCACCACTTTAAATATGGATGAATATTACTGTTACTGTACAATGTACAGTGTTACTATACAGGACAACGATACTGCTAGATTCTAACATTCTCAATACATGTACTAACACCCATAATATCATCACCACTTTAAATATGGATGAATATCACTGTTACTGTCAAAGTACAGGATAACATTACTGCTTTGAGATTCTAACATTCTCAGTACATGTACAAACACCCATAATACCAAAAAAGAACTCAATCACATAGGATTAAAAAGGAATACTGTTTGCTACATTATAAACTACAGTACAGTAACAAGTAGGACAATTATGAATTAAATGATGATATGAATCTTTGCAAATAAATATCCTCTGAGATATAACTACACATGCATGCACATGGCGAGTGACAGTTAAGTAAACAGTAGTATGGCCTAAGCCACATCATGACTTTACTCATAATATATCATCCTAACCTACCATTTTTACTAAGGTTAACCTGTAGGCTCAATGACTCACCCCTCCACAGTGATATGTACAGATGAACATTGAACCTCAAAAGTTTAAACAAAGTGACAATTATAAGCCCACTCCCAGGTTACTGACTGACTAGCTGGATGGTCTCTAAGGATTCTCATCCCAAATTAGACATCAGCATGCAAGGTGTCAGACCTCATTTACTTCTCAAAGCACTACTCAATGCTGCTATGTACATCTTTGTACTTCAAAACTGCTATGTACATCTTTACACTCTAAACCTGCTATGAACATCTTTGTACTTCAAAACTGCTATGTACATCTTTGCACTTCAAAACTGCTATGTACATCTTTGCACTTCAAATCTGCTATGTACATCTTTGCACTTCAAAACTGTTATGTACATCTTTACACTCTAAACCTGCTATGTACATCTTTGTACTTCAAAACTGCTATGTACATCTTTGCACTACAAAACTGCTATGTACATCTTTGCACTTCAAAACTGCTATGTACATCTTTGCACTTCAAAACTGTTATATACATCTTTACACTCTAAACCTGCTATGTACATCTTTGCACTTCAAAACTGCTATGTATAGTACACCTTTGCAATTATTATTCCCTATCATCTATCAGGGTAGACCAGTCAGGATGAATCGCTAACTAGAGATGAAGTCACATTTAATGCAATATGAGTTTTTCCCTAGAGCTCCACATTCTTATAAGGCCAAACAAAATAAAGAAGATTATATTAATAAAGACCAAGCAACATACAATGTTACACTAAGATGAACCCTTGCATGACACACACTCTCTCTATCTCTCTCTTTCACAAAACAAATAAAAAATTATTGTTCAGGTCTCCCAGCACCAGTGGAAGGGGAGGCATGGTCCTCAATATTTATGAGAGCAATGACTCTGGTGTTGGCATGGTACCATCACTGGTGGTTAATTTAACACCACTGAAAATAACTTTGAATCCTACCACAGTCCACCACCCCCGCCCCCCTCTCCCCACCAAGCCCCTCTCCCATCTGCCAAAAGGGAATAAAAAACCTGTGCAGGGGTACTTGTGGTTCTAAGTTACTTTACTTGTTTTCAAAATGTATTTTTTCTACCATAATAAATAAGGGATAGTATGCATTGACACACTTATCTGAATAAGAATTGATCTAATGAATTCAATATTTGAACAATTCTTATAAATAATGAATTCCTAGTCACTGAAACTGCAACATAAATACTGAATTCACACTACCTCAATTCATTTTGTATGGATTTTGTTAATAAAACAAACCCTGTACCACTGATTGTTTACATTTGTGTCTTAAATACACAAATACAACTTCCCTTTCCCTGGAATGATCATCTATATATAGCCAGGATATATGTGATAGCTACATGGGAGTGTTAGCTCAGTGGTTAACGCCGGTGCCTTCCAATCATAAGGTCCCCGGTTTGCGTCACTCCAAGATTAATGTATGTCGTCCAGTTACAGTAAGGTGACCATATTGACTGGAATCAGGGACATTTATTCGTGACTGATATGGGGGAGGGATCTAAGGGGAGGGGGTGTCCCCCTCCCCTTTGGAAAATTTTCAAGTGCCTAAGGTGTTTAGATGTAAAATGGTGATACTTAGAAGCACTTTTGAAATCAATTTTATTTTCAAAAATTGTAGCTTTTTCTTAGATGAAATTTACTTACTTTACGAAAAAGTGCTAGCCTAGACCGATCTAGCATATTCCACTTTACACTGGCCCACCTGAAATACTGGTAAGTTCCGTTCTGCGACTGCACACTTGGCTCAATTTTGTTTTTACAATTATTTTACTAATAATGTGGGATATTTTCGAAATTTTTGAATCTTTTGCCTTTTCGGGGACATTTTCGGGGACACTTGTTCATCGGGGACAGCACATTGTAATCGGGTACTGTCCCCGAAAATCGGGGACGTCTGGTCACCTTAAGTTACAGAGTTGTTGACAATTCATAATCATGGATGTTAAATGTGAATGTAAGAGACTGACTTCGGTCAGCTTGCGGCTTTGATAAGCCAATGAGGCTTCTTCGCGAGTTCCTGCTTGCAGGAGGATCTAAAATACATACATACATGTACATACATGGGATACCCAAGCTTCAGCTTTCAAGCAGCAATATTATACTAGACCTACAGCCCTTTCATTTTTGCACCTCACTGAGACACTTTCTTCACTGTATTTGTTACTAGATTTAATAACTACAACTTCCTCAATTTCTGGGAATAATTTGGATGGTCGAGAATCCCTGGAGTGGTAAACGGCTTTCGAAAAACAAAAAAACAATACTTTCCTCAGTTTTTATTGACATGCTAAACTTGTTTTTTTTTTAATACTGATCACTTTTTGAACATCTATCCAAAATTAGGTATTTATGTATACTGTACGTACATACGACAGATGCATTCATATTTGAATTCTAGTTTCGAAAGATGGAAGAGATGGATTTTGTGAGAGTTTCACAGGAAATAAGACCGTTACAGGTTCAATTATGATAGAAATGGCAAGGTCTGATCTATTTTTCCACTTGATTAATTTTGTTAGCAGGCAACCGTTACACTGATTTTAAAGTCATTCTTCGCCACTGTGAAACATCGAAACCTTCAGTGCTCAGATTAACAATTGAAACCATATCTACTTCCTCAAATGTATTTATATTGTCTGTACTGCAGGGTACAGTCTGTGCCTTTGCACGCAGAGTCAAATACGTACGCAGGTACTATGAATTAAACAACTTAGAGGAAAACAGATAGACACGCACGATGGGAATATACAGAAACCCGTGAAAGATGATACAATGGCAGAATGTATATAAAGGACAATTTTTTCTACTTTCATTACAGTCAAAATAGAATAAAACTGTTAGCAAACTGCTTATCCACAGTTGACTCCCTATCCCCTTCCTTTAATCCTCTTTTTGTCCCTCCACTGGTTATCTCCTACCGCTCCTCTTCCCTTATTGGTTTCTTTCTTTCTTCTCTCCATCCCTTGTCTACTTATCCCCTTACATCTATCTCTTTGTGTTCACCATGCTCATTAACCTGTCTGTATTCTGTGCGTGTTTTTGTCCCGTCTGTTACTGTTACTTGTCATTTAGAAGATCCTGCTGGGATCGAAACGTCAGGCCAACTTACTTTTACACATTTTCATTACAGTCAACAAATGTATCGCATTGATTGATATTATTCCCTGCTTTTTCGAGTTCATGAAAAATATATGGGAGGATGAGGCTGTTTACCCGTCTCTCTTGTAAAACGTTAAATTATGGCTGAATTTTGGTCAGAAGACTGAATACCGTAGAAGCAGGTCTGGTGTAGGAAAGAGGTGGGACAGGTATGTTGTAGATCAATGTGGTCTGTTTCTTCATTCAATAAACAAAATATAAAGTTTGAGAATAACTTTTTAAGCTTCGGAATGGTGGGGTAGATTCGGAAGGAAGATCGGTATTGATCCTAGGCGTTTCCGGGAGGGCACAGAGCAAAAAATGTTACCAATCGTCGAAGTGCAACGATTAGGTAGGCTCGAAACGTCCCATATTAAAGGTTGAGTATAAATAATAATAACAGGATCAGCTTTAGTTTAGATTCATTTTTTGGTTGCCTCATTGAAAAGCCCTTATTTTGTGTCCCAGAATACAGAAATTGCACACGATAAGCAACGGTGTCTTGCAATCTTGCAAATGGCGTCTCGCCAATGAGAAACAGAAGACAAATAATATGAATAACTAAAAAACCAACCATAGGATACAATGAAAGAAAGAAAGATAAAGAGAGAAAAGATGTACTTCCTCCTTACAGTCTCTTCAGGAAATCCGCAAACTATTATTTTCCCATCTTTTTGTTGGTTTTGTTTTTTGCCTCTAGACTCAAGTTACTGCACAAATAAACTCCTCGGTAAAGTCATGAAGATAGTTAAGAGTTTTCTTACCGTTACGGATATCTTCGAGCCAACCGTCCCTCTCTTGGCGTGTGCCGGGGAAAAAGTAGAGGGTAAGATCAGCCAGTGAGTCTGAATAGACGATCTACGGAAGAAAAGCATGAACGTGAAAGCGGAGATATCCTTGGCCTACAAAAGTCAACAGTATTGGACCAAATTTTTGGCAAAAAAAAACAATTTTCCCGAAAGTTTCAATACAGGCCTTTTTAAGCATTCACTCCCATCCTGCTGCTAGGACCTTTCCTCTTTCTCATTCCCATCCATATCGATGATAAATTAGTCCAAAGCGTTCAACAATTTTATAAAAAAATTACATGCAAGGAATCAAATACTGAGCGATGAATGCCCCCCTCCCCCTTCTTCAACTTCACTGCAGTGTATAGCCGGCTCTTCCCTCTTTTGATTTCCTTCCTCAACCCCCCCCCCCGTCCCCTCTCTCCCTTCAGATTTACCATTCTTGGAGTGCATCAAATGTTACTGATGAAGTCATTGCAGAATGGAAGTGTAACTTTGAAAAAGGAAACTACTTTCTCAGGCATGACAAAGTAATGGTAATTTTGAGGTACTTATAAAAGTTGCCAAATGTTACATCACTGACTCATAACCACAAAAATACGACAATTTATTCTTTCTTTTGGAAAAGACACCAAATGGTCACAACAGTTCAGAGCGAATTGTGTCGAAAGGAAATCCGAGCACAATGACAAAACATTCTAGACACTTTGGGTGGGAGAATGAGAAGGGAGGTCATTGACCAGAGTGGTCCGGTCATAGAGGGCGCTCAGTGTTAAAAGGTTACCAGTTCACCATAGGCACCGTAGAACGAGAGTGCAAAGGGTTGTGAGGAGACAGGTAAGCGAGGAGCAAAGTAACTTTGTAACACAGTAGTTAACACTGAGTCAGCTCAAGTGGGAGTATCATTGTTCATAAATTACTGCTTCCTTGAATTGTGCCATAAAATGTGAGACAATTATAGTTCAAGTTCAACCAAAAATAGCAGACTTTGTTAAATTGCTATTCTCCACTAATATCATCCCAAGTTCTTACGCATACTACTGTACGATTAAGTTGTACTTCCGTAGTGAATGACCTCATTTTGAAATAAAACATAGTACATTGCACTCCAACTGATTACCTTTCATTGTTACAACCCTCTCGCCCTTTATGTTACCTTTACACTTTCCTTTCATCCCCCCACCCCCCACGCATTGCCCATTTGTCCTGGAATCTAACTGTCTGTCTATCAGTGACTGTTAGCCCTGTGTTGTGTTTGTTACTGTAGTTTCGTTTTTGATTCAGCTAGCCTATCAAAGCGAAACGTCAGGCCCTCTTTACTTTTCAAGGCGCTCCTGCTGAATGGTATATTGAACTCGTACTCACTTGAATTGCATTGTTGCTCTGGAAATTATTCCCATCGACAGTCTCAATCACCTTCACGTCGATCATGGCGATGCAGCCTTTTTCTCTGCCACGCTTCTACAAAGACAAAAAAAAACAAATTGGTTTAATCATGTAGCAACATTATAATTGATGAACACTGTATATATGCCGTTCCGGTATCGGACGATGTAAACATGACTTTGATGAGAGTGTGGATGTGGCAACAAGTGGGGTCGAAAGTCTCTTGTTTTGGGGATATATTTACAGTTCGCCATACATAGTACCTGTCTGGACTTGCCTAGTATTGCATATTCTCATGAGTAACTAGCCTATGAACTAGTTCAGTATTATATACTTTTTTAGTTCTCACTCTGCCCCCACTGTGCCCCCCTCCAGGGCACGAATGTATCACCACCTCAGATAAAACACGAGTCAGAAAAACAAGGGAAAAAGTCAACCTCTGGAGACCATTACCCAGCAGTCGAGTAGTGTGCACATGGTAGACAGTTCTCCACCAAGGTTTGATAGAAGAACCGGGGCTGGAAATAAATAGTGATGTGACTTATGTCGAAGGAAATTCTGTCCTAAAATATTGCCGTTGGCTGTCGACTGCTGGAATTGCAGATTCATATAAAGGAAGAGGTGGTACATCTACTATTATTACCCAAAAGGGGATCAGGGGGGTGCAATGTTTCAATTTTTTTACAACTTCATAGGTATAGTAAATGGTGGATTGGAAAGTGCATTGATCTAATAGCCGATTCGAAACTCACGTTAAAGAGGTCGGAGTGCAAAAATTCCCGTATGTAAAACAGCAAAAGCATATAATGTACTCAAAGTGTTAGCATGGTAGAAAATATTCAGGTGTAATTGACAAACAGAGAAAAGAAGAGGGGCTTGATGTACAGTAGGTAATGGGTACTAATATTCCTGTATTCTGCATTTGATAATTTACCAACTACAGGGCAACCACTACATGTTACATGACATATTTACAACTGCACAATTTTATACCGCGTAGGGTAAACATTTATCACAAAGAAGAGTATGTTATAACTGTACAAGTGAATAATGTGAAGGCATTCCCTTCACAACAGGATCAGACACTGTGCAAACAAGTTAATAAACGGTACCATTCCCACCAAGCCCAAAACGACAGGGACATAGAGATTATTACACCACCCATATTCGGTCTACTGTACTGTACATGTTAAGTAGGGAGCTGTGGAGCTATTGCTACCACTGGAAAAGAATCAACTCCCTTTTTTTTGACACCACAGTAACTCTGCACTAATGGTCACAGTGTGCAGGCTACAGCACTGTTTACCAGGACTGGGCCATTAAACTGCAATTCAAAGAAACACTAAGTTGATATAGGGTGATTCAATAAATTAATGGTTCTTACATGTCAAACAAATCTTCCAAAGGTTACCTTATTAAGGTAACCTCAACCAGAAATAGATGACTCATGATTTGAACCTATGGGAATTCCCTTCCTATATTGTATCTTTTGGTGGTAGCACAATGCTATTGCTCAATAACCACAGCTGCATTATACAGCAGATCTGGTGCAAATTGCCAATTTTTGTTTTCTATTTTGGGAGGGACTACAGAAGCTTGTTTGAACAAGGAAGCAATAATAGTTACCCTCAAGCTCTAGCAGTGAACATAAACCTCTGTATTGTATTTGATTGTGTGTGTGGGTGTGTATATATTTATATATTTATAATTGAAATCGGAATGAGTTGGAAAATCCAGAACAGTGCAAAAACTTCCAGCCTCCAACGGGATATATAAACATATACACAAAGCCTTCCTAAGGATTGTCACTGTTCTGGACTTTAAAACTCATTGCAATTTCAAATACGTGTATATTCATTTGCCTTTGTCGTATATTTCCATCCTATTTAACAGAGTCTGTGTCAAAGTATCCCTTTCGAGATCGGCCTTTAGGACTCACAAATGATTTCGAGTTGGTTAGCATCATGATTGATCTCAGACTAGAGTAAGGTAAAACATGTCACCAAAACAGGACTAGCATTGTTCGATACAGCTGGCAAACGCCTACAGTGGAATTACGACCTTCCTTACCTGTTTCGAACCTCTGAACATTACAACAGCGTTTCGTAGCCTAGTTGGTTAGGGTGTCCGCATATAAAGCGGGAGGCTCAGTCTCAAATCCCAGTTGAGGCTGGAAGTTTTTTTCACTGTTCTGGATTTTCCAACTCATTGCAATTTCATAAATATATATTAAGCAGATTTAATTAAGCAAACAAACAAGAAGCTATTGTGATGATTTGGACGTAGCTTTGCAAATTTACGTCATTATTTGGCTTCAAGTTTTGTTAAAAGTAAAACATTGGGAGACTTGCTACCATTGCACACTTCCAAAATGTAAATATGTCGCAGTTTACAGAAATGGTAAATTCGGAAGGAAGAGAGAGTGCGTGGTGACCTGTGGGAGAGGTCACCGGGGGGCGCAGTGCTAAAATTATACCAGTGGCGTCTAGGTAGACTAGGAAATGTGCGTTAGTGTTGTAGGAGACAGGTAAGAGAGGAGTGAAGTAAATTCTCATATTTTTGCTATATAAGCACAACTTCTGGCAATAATCTTGTTTTCATATTTTGTGGACAGTATTGAAGGCTATGACTTTGTCCCGTAAACCACTACGGTTCCCTAAAGGTGCTCAAAATTCTTGTAAATCTTTGCAACTGTAAAACATTTTGCCCCTTTTTCAGCATCCTGCTATGTAATATACCAGACAGATAATTTCCAGCATAATTCTTGGAATATACAGTATACAGTAACAAAGTACATGTAAGATCCAGACTTTACCGAAAGTTTATATTTTACCAAATACGTTGTACATACTTTATACCTATACCCTAGTACTATAACCATAAACTATTGTTAACAGACCAGAAACATTCTCCCCAAGATATTATCGCTGGCCTCCTTAAAAGTCAATCGGTATCAAAATTTACCAGACAGATATCAACTTTTGTTCCTAAACCTTCCACTGATTTTAAACCACAACAAAATAGTTGGCATACCTAAGTAGTCACTGTTCGAACAGTGGCAGGAACCACAAAGTAAATCAAGATGTATTGTTGCAAGTGAAGCCCAGCTTTAGCTCAACTCCTCCAATGTCATGTATTATTGTACAGTACACTGATTTATTGCAGCCTGGTGTTACTGAATCTGAATTTAACTTCAAGTTGGCACCAGGGAAGGAACATTCCCCTCAAAGTAACTATTTCTTTGGATGGTTTAAATAGTGTATTGTGAACCCCGGCGGGGGGGGGGGGGGGGGGGGGGGGGGGTTATGAAGCCTATAGGTAACTCATTTGAAACCCTATCCATACAACGATCTTGGCTAGCATTTCCTTCTCTTCTCTGTGATTGTTCAGAGAATTACACACAGGCCCAAATTTGAAAACAAGACATGAAACATCCATGGAAGAAGACTCGGGACTCTCAGAACAGGATCGGAAAACCTGGTTCCCGGTGGGTTATGATACCTGATATCTTATGTTCCAGGAACAGACCCTGTACCTGCTACACCATGACTCCACCTTCCACCATCCCCATTTTTTGTCCCACAAAAATACCAAAAAATGAAATAATTTCTGTAAAACTCTACCTCTGGAGTGTTGTCCAAATATCTCAGTTCTCTCTCCGTCAGTATGAACCATCTTAGCTTGTAGTTAGTCCGACCGAATCTCGACCTGTTGATAGATCTCTTCTTGAGCCAGCCGTGTCGGATTGTCTCGGAAGTTGACGTCGCCATCTTGGAAATGTCTTGTCTATACGGCATTGCAAAATTGGTGATTTTAATGGTACCTACTGTACGTAAACTCTGTAGTCCTCTGCCCTCTAGGACATTTTAAAGCGTGGAATAATTTCACTATCAGTAAGAAAGACGTCTGTCCTTTCCACACAGTATTCTCAAAAGGGCATTTAATAGCATGGACGAGGAAAACAAAAAAAAAATCCAGAAGAAATAGATTCTGCTTAAGAAGGCTTTCTGATCCTAATTTGGCTCTCCTCTCGACTGAAGTAAAAATAAATAATTCCCCTCTGGAATCTTCACCGAGGCAAAATCTTCACAAGATCTTCAACAAATACTCTCGTTTTGGAAACCTCCTGAAAGAGAAGAATTTAAACTTGCATTACAGACTGGTTTATACAGTTTGCAAAGGATAAAAGCAATTTTTTTTTTTACAATAGTTGGTAATGTAACCAAAGCTACTGAGTACTTCTCAAACAAGACACCCTCATTTAATTATAAGTGAGTAATTAATGCAATGAATTGCTTAATTCCTTTACAATAGGCACTATACCACAGGCTTTCATTTCCTGCGGTTGTCAGTACTGTGCTTTACATGGTTAATGTCACTTCTCGAGAACAAGTTAATCGAAAGTGAGTAAAGCACCTGATATAAAGGGACACGTACGATACAGCAATTCCTGGAACAGGAAGGAAACTCAATACTAATTTAAAGGAAAGCATTTTTGGACTGGTCAAGTAATTTCTCCTTGTTTTAACTTATGTGTCTAGATTCATCTTTCCCAACCTGGGGTCCGTAGACCATGAGGAAGGGGCGGGGGGTGTCCATGAAAACTCTTAGGGGCCCATGAGCGCAAAGGATTCCAGAGGGAATCGGTTCCAAAATGGGATGTGTAAAAGCCGAAGAGATCCCATTAATGTTGTCAAGATAGTCATCTGAACAAGTCCTATATATTAAACAGCCAAGATTTTCCAATTTTGTTTGTGAACTGAATATGCCCAATGGTAACTGAAAAACAGGGCCGAACATACAGTATGTTTGAGTTAATAGGAGGGGGGTGGTGGGCAGAGGCCACACCAAAGTTTCAGTGGTTTTGAAATTGTTGTGGTTTCACCACAAGGGCAACATTGTGAATATTAGCTGGGGTGGGGGAGGGGAGGGGGAGGTGGGATTGGCCGCACCCTCATAGTGTCGGGGGCCCAGAATGATTAGGATTTTGCTATAGTCATACTTTAAACAATCTATAACATTTCAATCTGTTTGTAAGTGCAACCGTGCAACAAAAGTTTTGAGAATTTATCTTCCAATAGGGGTTCTTTTGTCAAATTTGTTGTGTGCTTGGCTTCTGGTAAATAATATTTGTGACGTGTGCCAACAACTTGGTCCAATTTTCTGGGAAAATTTGTGATATCTCAAGAACTATATTAATATTCTAGGAAATGAGAAAAGTATGAACCACAAAAGATTGCACTTTATTGACAAAAAAAAAACTTATTGAGGAAATGATTCTGTATGTGTATGTATGACCACTCTCAGTTTTAGACAGAAATAACAATATGTGGCATTGTTAGTGAATGAATAATTTACAACATGGCATAAAATAAACTCAAATATGGTCAAGAATTCCTAATACAGGATATACGTATGTAACTCTATCTAGCTATACACAGAGTTTAAACATTTCCTGGAACAGTTAAGTACGTGTGGCAACGTCATTGGATTGTAAAACTGTCGGGCTAAACACTTTAAGGCTTAATGAGCCCTTGTCCATAGGAAGTATTTGCCATGTACTGTGGTTCCAAATTGACAGTTTTTCATCTGTGAAGTTACTGTGTAAGATCCATGGGCATTGACTAACAGTTAAATTGTGTACTATGAATCACAGTATGAGTCATCAAAGTTTTAACTCTGAAATATCATGTTTACACAGCTTTCACTGTTTGACCTTTGACTGTTTCACCATTTTTAATAGGGTTTGTTGTACTCACCACAGGTTGTTATGAATAATTTAATAATAGAGGATCAAACAGATTGATGTCATGTTTACATAGTCATAAATCAGCTTCTTGCATTCACTTTTGGGCATTACATGCCAGATATTATATCAATACAATTTTTTCTGCTTGATATATCATGTTTACAAGGTTTTCACCGTTTGACCTCTGGTGACCCCAAATGTCCGTTTGACTTTCACCAAAGACAATAGGGCTCTTGCACTCAATATGGGGCATCCACTTGCCAAGTATGAGATTCCTCAAGGTTACACTTCTGGGGAT
Organism: Apostichopus parvimensis; assembly: GCA_000934455.1. Taxonomy (NCBI): domain Eukaryota; kingdom Metazoa; phylum Echinodermata; class Holothuroidea; order Aspidochirotida; family Stichopodidae; genus Apostichopus; species Apostichopus parvimensis. Next base: position 29,149 of record KN889746.1, on the reverse strand, counting down.
ATCGTGTTCACAACCAGCGTCACATGCACACACACAGACACACATGCAAACATAGGTCATCGCCATCGCATAGATTCCTTTTGCCTTCGACAAGGAATCAAAAAGATCACAGTTTATTTGCAGCATTCCAACGACAAACTGTCTGGTAGACTGCTAAATATTTCAATCCTAATTACTAGCACTTGCTCACAGTTATAAATCTACGCATCATTAAAGAGTACTTACGTATATATATAACAAAGATAGCAGTGTTGTGAGCCATTTCCTATTTCCTTCCTGAACCATTCCCTGTATATAATGTGTTTTATTTCAATCTCTATTTGAATAGCCTGGTCGAGACTGTAAAAACACACCTAGTTACAATATTTATAAATAGGTGAATTAATTCTGAGAATAGTTCTAAGGCTGATTGTAAATGGCTAAAGAATCACAGATTCATGAAAACTTACTTTATGTTCATCATTAACATTATTGTTTCAACTTTGTACACATATACGTGCACAGTACAATATCTGCAGTGCTTACTGAGTGTCACACTGTCTTTGTTAGAGTTTAAAGTCATTGTGTTCGTAATACTGTAAGTCTACTTTTCATTATGAATTATGTGCAGAAATATTCAAGCGTTATGTATATATTTGTAAAGTTGTGGAACAATGGGAGTTCTGTGTGGACTGTGTGGAACCATTGTGGTAGTTTAAATCCCCTTGGAATTATGAAGGGGTTATCTCTCCTGGCATTAAGTAAACCAGTTGTAATTGTTGGCAGATTATGGCTTTTGGGGCTACTCCTATGGATCTGGCATGTGGTATCAGGCTTATTCTGGGATTGTCATGTAACACATGTGATATCTTCTAGGGATATTCATGTGATCACATTCATCTCTGTAAAGGAGTGCAATTGCTTGGGGGTGGTAGGAATGCACTGTAGACTGTAGTATTTGTGTATTATGTCTTTTAAAGCTAAGTTGTAGGGTAAAGTTCATCATTTGTATACATGTGGTACTTCCATGTATTGCTAAGGGATTTATATAAAATGCATTAGCTGAGAGGGACAGGACAGTCTATACTGGTTGCTGTTGGAAGAAACATTCTTGATGGTAGGCTTTAGGGCCCACGTAGCCTCAAGTTTGTACAACCCATCCAGAACAACACACTCAACCTTACTGTAAGAAGTTTTCTTTTCAATATATTGCTTTTAAAAATACCATCACCTCTCTGGATTTGGGTTAATCTTCATTTTCTGGTCAATTACAATACTACATTTTAGGCCAAGAACCCTGAATCGGCTGGCCGGCGCTACTTACAGAGGAATGTGTTACAATATATGTATATATGTATACAGTGTTGTAGCCAGGAGAAAGTGAGTGCCGGCTAATTTGAAGAGAGTGGCGGCTAATTTGTCTGACGATGGCGAGCGAAGCCAGCCCGCGAGCATAGCGAGCCCTCCTCTGCGTGAGGTCCAGGGGCCCTTGGTGGGGTTCGAGGGGCGAAGCCCCTGAAGATACAGGGTTTTAGTTGATTTTAATGCCTTTAGGTGGCTCTATTCTACCCCTATTTTATACATATTGCGATAAATATTTTGAAACCCGCCCAAAAACGCTACACAGAAACCTAAACTTTCCGACAATTGCGATACAAATTTCCGAATGTACGAGCGATATTGACGTTGTTGTCACAGTAAATATGTGTGTGATTGCTCTCTCGTACAGTGGCGGAGCTAGGGGTATCGGTCAGGAGGGGCGAGAATGGTCTGTCCGTGTCTGCGCTTGTGAGTTATGGCTCGCTCGTTGCGTTGATGATCATGTTTCGTAGTATTACTAGTTACCCAGGTTTTTATTTGGTTTTGTTCAGGCTAGAGAATCGGACTACAGTATTCTAAATTCTGATTCAGAATAGTAATAGGCCTATTTTGGGTAAATTTGTGAACAAATTATTTCGAGTTTGACACAGGTAATTTTCAGTGTATTTTGATTTCTTTTAATACAAGATTCACTGATTTTTGTGACGGTCGGTAGGAAGCTTGAGTGCCGGTCGGTAGGATGCTGATTTACTCTGAGTACCGGTCGGCAAGCACTAGTGGCGGTTACGCCCGACCGGCGCCGACCGGCGTGGCTACAACACTGTATGTATATATCAGAACACTTGGTTTGTTTATTTCGGCTGCCAGAAATTGGCAATTGAACCCAAAGTTTATGGTGTACTCAACCAAAATCCCAAGAATCCGATGGTTTTAACCATAAAGTCTGGTTAATTTTTTTTTTCTAAATAAAATAAAACTGTTAGCAAACTGCTAATCCAATAGACAGCCTGTGTAGGAGAATGTGTATCTCTTTGTGTTCACCATGCTCATTAACCTGTCTGTATTCTGTGCGTGTTTTTGTCCCTTCTGTTACTGTTACTTGTCATTTAGCCATTGAAGAAGATCCTGCTAGGATCGAAACATCAGGCCAACTTACTTTTACACATTTTTTTTTCTAATAGCATTTGAGGTGAAATGATGGATTTATTTTCTTCCTATATTTATTCTTGTTGACCTTAGCTGATCTCTGAACTCTAGAAATGCCTGACTTTTTCATTTTCTTATAATGCAACCTTTAAACATATTTTGTTTTGTTTAATTTTTTTGTTTTATCACAAAAAAAAATTACAATGTGAAAGGAAGTGTTCTATATAAATATAATACAAGTTGAATGAGCAGAATGATACAGATACTTTAAGGAGTAATAACTAGACAGGATAACATTGACCTAGTTCATAAAGAATTTAGCTATACATGTAATTACTTAATATATATAAATATAGCATGAAGACCGTAATTGGTATGTCGTGATGATGTATAAATTTCTTAAATACTTCTTAAATAAACTCAACAACTTTTTGGTCTTTATATTATCTGAAAGGGAATTCCATGTTTTAATTATACGGTTACGAAAGCTATAGGTTCCTATAGTAGTACGGTAATAATTTACGATGTGCATTATAAGTATGTCTCGTGTGATAGTGATAAACAGTTTTGTTACTATTAATAAAACTGTGGACATTTTCCGGCAGTAACCCATTCAATGATTTGTAAGCAAAAAGCCGCAAGCTTCATTTTGATGATATCGTCGAGTTTAAGCAAGTTTAGTTTCTTGAATAGCGGACTAGTGTGTCCGCCTGGTGTGGAATTGGTAATGTGAATCCATCCATGCAGTAGCAGTGTCTATAGAAAACTGCATTTTCACACATTTATACTAAAAGAACACATAAGGCTTTTGACGTATCCTTTGTAAAGAATTATTGGATCGTGAGAATGATTTTCACATTGTCGACGTTAAATACAAGCTGCACCAACTGTGCTCAATATACACTACAGAGTATGGGATAGTTGATCAAAATTAACACAATTATGATGAAGACGAAGGCTTGTCTTCATGTTCCCATGAAGACATTCTGCACAAAAAAAGAAAAGGGTGTGATTACTTCCCAAATTAATGTGACTTGTTAGAACCCAAACCTTCAAGAGAATATTTAGCACATTTTAAAAAGATTTCTATGACAGCATTTAGCACTATTACAGTATGAACTGAACTTTTTAACAGAAATTCGGGAACAGACAAGTTAAAGTAATTTCATGTAGAAGAGGCCTTAATGTATCCATAATCAAGACTTTTGGAGTATACATCCCTGGTGTTTATTTCAGCAAAAATAGCAACCCTTGTTCAATTTCATCACTTACCTAAAAAAAAAAACACTATCCTACCGTTGAATGGCCATGGCGTGACAAGTTGGCTTAAGCAGACCCAAAACTGCCCTTATATGTCTGTAACATTCGTTACCAAACAGAGAAAAACTTTCTTACTACTACTGGGAGAGTCTACTATGTACATAAATTATGTAAATAGGGTTCTTTGATTCTTGCAGAACTCCCCAGTGACCTCTGCACCAAACACACTTACCCGCACCAGCCCACAAAACCCTGCATTTCAGTTTGCTTTACAGAAAAAACAAAACCTGAAGATTCCTTGCCACGCTAGACAAAAATGCATACATGTATTGTTATTAATGTAGACACATGCCATCCAATCTTTTTCCTCACTCACGGAAACACATGTTTCAAAACCTCCAACAGGTGCTATGCTGTATTCTGTACCTCCCCCCCCCCCATCCGTACGTAGACTGTTCCAAATTATCGTGTGTAAATGTAACCCATCTGTGCTAGTGATTGGACGATTAGGCAAGAAATCATATCAGTGTGTCCCTTCGTTGGCCTTTCGTCTGGTACAGTACAAGCAACACATGTGCAATATAAGGGCTAAGAGCGCAGCAAGAATGTTTACAGTTGGGGACTACAGGGAGTGGTAAGTTATACGTGATAAACAGTTGGCAACAGGAATTTCCTGAGTTTGCGTGTATTATCTGGGTTGGTATTTTTATCGGGTATTCAAGGTTTGTTTCGGATATACCTGGTATTTTCAGTTTATTCGTTGTTGACAGATTTCAATACCGTCGGTATGGATATGTATGAAATACCAGGTATACCTGGTATATCGATATACAGACGCACCCTACTCCTTAGTCGCATCATTGTGACTTCCGCAATTTTGGTCTGTACCATTTATGCGACTATTCCTGCTCAGTCTGATAATCGGATGACATAAAGTCATGGTTTCTACAAAAAGTCATGCTGCACAGGGTCTCCTTCGGACTTTGATACACAAGAGTTGTTGTTGTTCACAGTTGTGTTGTTGTATGTTGTTGTTCAGTTGTTGTTTGTTCACACACTCATTGTTGTTCACTCAGTGTTGTTCACACTGTGAATGATCGCAAGTCCACATGATAATTTGCGCTCTGCTCTCAGTGTATTCTCAACAATTCTACCACAAAAATACCACCTTTGCATATTTTCTTAAAACTACCCACCTGTGCAGAAATCACCGGTCATAATGCGCTCTGATTGGCTACACATTTGTTATGATTATTAAGTTATATGCCAGTCAAATTCAGTGTAACACATGAAAAAAACAGAAAAATTCAGGCCAATTGTGAGAGTCAAAATCCTAACTGAAAATGCCACCACTATGCAAATGCACATCATCAGAATTAAAACATTTTTTAAAAGGGGAGGGGAAACCCTTATATTAACCCCATAAACACCCCTTATATCCCTATCCTAGGCAGCAGATATGTTCTTGGGAGCTATGTTCTTGCCAAGGATTTTACATGAACTAAAGGTGTTTGTGAGCCGTGCCTACAGTATACTCAGAAAAGGCTACTTTAGTAAAATCAGTGACATTGACTAGGTTATATCAGACACAATGTTTTCAAGAGCCTTAAAAAGAACTCTTTAAATTTGATTCTGCAACAAAGAAACCATGAAAGGATGAATGACAAAGATATTACAGGAAAGGACTTTGAATAATTTGATATAGCCTAGGCCTAGTTAGTTTTATGATTCCAAGTTTGAATCTTTTGATTTTACTTAAATTCTGTATGAGAAGAACTTTGTTAATGAAAGTTATGTGTGTTACAGGCTACTGCTGCAATATGTTCCTTTGTCATCAAGTCTCAGTAATTTATCGATGATTTTAATTTGTAAAATTTAGTGAAAAATCTAGTGATAGTAGTTTTGTACATAGCTAAGCCTGGCTTTGGGGGCCTAGGCCTGACTGCAGGTAAGCCAAACAAAATGTATCATGACAATACCTACAAAGCTGTCACATTGCCCATTTGGAGAATGCAAATCCTGTTTAAAAATGAACATTTAATTTCCTCTAACCTTATACATGGTCCACGTTAGGCTAAATACATATAGGCCTAGGTCCGAAAAAATATGTTTAGGGCTAGTACTAGTAGTATATTGTATAGCGGTATTGTATAGTACTAGTATAGTAGTGCTATTACTATTAGTATTACCGAGTACTACTATACTACTATAGTAGTCTTGGTTATGTAGTTTAAGGTGCAAGAATCCGTAAATTAGTACTAACTTAGCAGGCTAACTTACCTTTGTGGATGCTTCTAATTATTACTCTGATTCTGAGTGTGACTACTGGGTCCTTAGTTAGAACAGGACTTCTCAAAAATGTTCTTATTAAAAGTTGTTTCAAGTAAAATATCCCCGTAACACAAATTTTAGATTATGACTTACCCATCCGTTAGCGTAGCAGCTACGAACCATTTACAATGCTACAGCCACAAGTTCCCCAATTCGGTAGACACTTTCAGTGTTAGTGTTACAACAGTAAACCCGGAAATGAAATTCATGAATCTCAGCAAAAGCAGAGCAAGTCACATACAGTCGTTTCTAATATAATTGAGCTACATATTTTACTCCCGATATCTGGAAAAAAGTTATAAAATTCAAGAAGATATTTTTAACGTACGTAAAATTTTCTTTTACAATTTATGTCGCATTTATATAGACGAATGAGCTTGTAGTAGTTACCTTTGGGTAAAAACGCCTGGATAAATATTGAAGTAGCAAGGTCATATCTTTGCTCAACCAAAGCCTAATGTTACAAGATTCACTAAGTAGCATTTGTATCAAAACCCATATCCTTCAGCAGTACATACACCGGGCCTTCCGCCTAGCATAAGTAAGGACTTTCGTCAGTGAACTTCATGTTTCGTGTTACCGAATTCTTACTCTTAGCATCGATACTTCCCACAGATTATTGAACAAACTGAAGTGAAGACGCACATCTTGTTCCTGTTCGATGAGTGTGAGAATGATTTGCCAATGTAAGGCCTAACGTATGTTACACACCCTCTTGTACGCAGGCCTAATCAAAATAAGGCAAACATTTTGTATGCACTCATTCTTACATCGCAGCGTTGTCATTTGTAGACGATGAATCAGATATAAGACAAAGGCTAAACAATATAGCATACACTGATTAACTGTTTTGCGAATGCCTATTACTATGTCCTTGAGCAACTGCAAGCCATCTTAAACCAGCTTTGAACTTCTAGTATCCTAACTAGCTGCACAGTAATTTATGATCCATAGCCTAGGCCAAACCTTGGAAAGGACAAATGGCTGATAAGCAAATTGAGGATGGTGCAGATGACACTGCTAGACTTGGGAGACCTGGACAGGGAAGTAATTCTAGCTTAGATACAACGAATGCAAGTGGTGGAAGTGAAAGTACAACAGGATCTTGGTCACGTTCCACAAATAGTTCAGCTAGCGGCAGTAGAAGAATGGAGACTTCAGTAACAGTTAGTGAACCAAGTGCAACAGATACACTCAAGGTAGGTGAAGACATAGGAGTCATAAGGTTTCCATCACAAAACCTAATAGTAATATGTCCTATACTATGGTATTATTAAATAGCCTATACTGTACTGTAGGTGGTTTAAACTTAGCACAGTCCTAAAATTTGTTCACACGTGGTATTGTGTGATGGTTTAGGATACGTGGTATTCCTACTCTAAGTCTGTAAATGCAGTAGATGTGATCTAAACACACAATTGGCAACATCTAGTGATAAAAAAGCATATACACCATAATAAGGAGAAACAGGGATGAACATTGCCTGACCATGAATGTAATTTGTTAAATTTATATACCAACAAATTCAATTTTAACTTTAAATCATCTAGCATAGTGTTACTCTGACCATATGCAAAAAAATTCACAACATGATTTTGTATAAAATTATTGTAAATGTTGACCATCGAAAACAGTGTGACAGATATTTTAGAATGACCCTAACAGAACAGTCTACACCTGTCTCATATTGCTAGTTGATCTTTATGCAATTTATTCCCATTTGTGCTGATTTATACTGATGTTGCTGGGTTTTATTCCTTCTTTTTAAATTGATATGCAACTATGGCAATTTTAGTTGTTGTTCTCGCCATCTTGATATCTCATTGTTTTGTTCACAGGCTCTCAAAGAAGAAAACAATAAGTTGGATTATCCAGAGAATCTTCCTCTGCTTCTTGGCGAAAAAATTGTCGAAACAGGTTAGTTGATAAAATGAATCGATCGACTCATCAACACCTCATCGGTCAAACAGTGTCGAAAAGCAGCTCAATCTATCACACCCTTCTAAGTTGATTTGAAGGTGTGACTTGCCTGTAAATGAAAGGCAAACCCTTTGTGGCATAGTTGAAACAAAACAGTAACTACTGTAGTCAATAGTAGTTTTTTCTTGAACATTGTTTTGCAGCTGGTAAATAGATCTATATTGATTAAAATTCCCCCTTTATTTGCCTTTAAAGAAGTTGCTGGGGTAATTTTCATATATTTATTCTGGAAATTTAAAGTACTGATTGTGCAGAAGGTGCATACAAGAGGTAGTGATCTATTCTAGAAGAGGTAAAGGGTATTGGGGAGTGGAGGATGTATGAGTTTGAACACTTGGGGGTAAGGGACAAATTTTTGTGTGTTCAAAAGCAGCAGATCAGGAGATGTTCGTATTGTTTTCACATGTATGATTTGGGACGTACAAGTGTTTCACTGAAAATTAACTGCATTATGTTCGTGCCCAATATCTTCCCAGATTTTTTTCTAGGGAGGACTGTCTTTTTTGTTTTTAACTTGATAGTGAGATTTTTTCTTTCCACAGCACATGATGTCACATACCTCTGTCCATTCCAGGGGAAGGTGAAGGGAAACCTCTATGTGACAAATTACAAGTTATTTTTTCAAGGCACAGAAAGGGTAAGTAAATGTCCATCATCAAATTTGATCTAGATTTGTTTATTATAGGTTTCCTCAATCCAGTTTTGCACGGCTAGAAAGCTTTTCTTTTGACATATGGTCCTGTGGGTTTAATGAGATGACTCCATTTGTGCTTACATTCCACAATTTTCTTGTCTGCTCTTTTCCTCGCAGAATGCAAAGTTTGTCTTAGATGTACCCGTTGGGACCATATACAGAGTGGAGAAGGTCGGAGGTCAAACGAGCCGTGGCGAGAATTCTTACGGCCTGGAAGTATTTTGCAAGGTGAGCAAACGTTCCGCTAAACTGCCAAACTTTAACTTCTGTACCAGCGATCGCTCCATTGGTTTCATGCTGCATCTTGACAGTGTACACTAGCAGGAAAAGGAACCTCAGACATTCATAATATCTATCGATAATAATGATCAGTTATAGCATCATTTGTGTGCATTCTAAGTTGTACGGCATTGCAGTGGTGATTGAAACTATGTGTTTTGTAAGTTTTAAGACAGTCTCGTGTTATGATTTTAATTGAGTGGTACTTAACTCCTTCTGTACCGCCTTCTGTACCGCCAAATGCAATCGTCTGCAAGTACTTTAGTTTCTCATAGAACATTATAAGTAAATCGTGCTACAAAGCCTCTCTTAAGCTGTCCTTACATATTTTACCTCACGTTTTGGTCATGAAATACCCCCCACCCGCACCCCCTCTGGTTTGGCTGTTTATACTGATGTACCATGGTATGTGTGGATTAATCTCAGTGCTGCCTGTGATCCAAGGTATACTTCCTGTAGTTGAAAAAAATTATCTTTTTGACATCTGATGTTGCATTACATTTCGCATCACTCTGTCAAGCAGTTATCAATTGCCCAGTGCTGACAGGGTTTTTAATTTGTGAATCCTTGATCAGTGAGCTTAACATCACCGTCGGTTATCTTAAGATCCGTTATTTCCACTTTCAGTGACCATTAGGTGTTGTTAATATTCCAACTTGGCTGAACTATTCACACTCCAGGTTTGCAATAGGTTAATGAAATAATCAGACATCAGTTATACGTAATGCAGGAAAATGCATATTTAATCAACTGGAACCCATGAATCTTGTAGTGAACCATTAAACGTAAAAAGAGTACCCTTTTACAGGGCGAAGAAATTGTTGTAAAGACCGGGCTGCTCTTTGTACAGTACATGCCATTAATTCCACATTTTTTGATCTTTCAGGACCTGAGGAATCTGAGATTTGCTCACAAACAAGAAAACCATGATAGACGCCAAGTGTATGAGAAATTACAAATGTATGCTTTCCCATTGTCACACAAGTTGGTAAGTTGTCAACTCAGAAATATAATAATTGTGCAATCTTGTAAATTATTTTCTATTCTTTAATCCCTGAACAAATATTCCTCGGACCACAAAAATGAAACCATAATTCGAGAACTGTTCTTGAGCATAGTAGCAGGGTTCTGGCCAGTCGATTTTATCCAGGCATTGAGGTTGGAATGTAGATTTTGCTTCTCAGCACATGGTTTGAAAATGTTGTGCCTGGGTTGAAATTTGAGCGCCTGGTTATTTAAGTTGTTATGAATAATCAACGCTAACAATTACAACAAAATAAAAATTCTGTAGCAGTTAATATCTAACTCAAATTTGATCCATGTTTGACAAGATAATGAATTTATCAAATCCAAATAAAATACCATGCTGCAAAGTGTTTGCAAGGATTGTCTTGGCATTCTTGTGTTGGTTAGTTACGGTATTGATTATTCACTCACCAAAATGTTGACTGTAGTGCATCTTTTCTTCGCCACAGTTAAAATTCTTCTTGCCAATTTAGAATCGCAGACTATAATCGTCGAGGCCCGACAGCTCGTTAAGATAGAACCCGTCAACTATTAAAGATAAACAGTTTAAAGTTTGTCAGGAAGAATTAAAACATTCTCACAAAGAATGAGCCACAGCTTAAGTATGCTCAAAGGTTACATTAAGGATAAATAAAAGTGTGTCCACATTTCATTTCAACAATCTCACATGCCCCTCACCAAGTCCCCCTCACCAATCCCCCTCCCCTTCACCCCCCAAAAAAAATCAATGGAAACATACAGGGACCAATAAACACTGATATTCTTTTGTTTACTCATTTTTCCTTTCACTCTTTCAGCCATTCTTTGCATACGATTATAAAGAATACTATTCCGAAGATGGCTGGAGTGTTTACGACCATGTCAAGGAACTCAAGAGACTGGTAGGTGCAAACCCATTAAATGTCATGATTCCCCCTCTTTATGGAAGATTGTAATTTACCGAGACCATGAGCGACTCCTGTCCTCCAGTCGACGTGGCATTGGAGGTGCTGTGGCTTCTCGCTGGGACCTTTAGAAATGATTCCCTTAAGTAGAGGTCAGGTTCAACTCAGGACCAGATTGATAAGTTAAATTCCTGACGTCGCTGGCTCATTTTGTTCTTCCAAAAAGAGAAGACACAGTCAACAGGGGCACATATTTATATCTAGCAAGATCAAGTTTTACATTAAGTACTACAAATACCTCTATTGTAGAGAACTTTACCCTTTTTGCATATCTCTAAGTACAAGCCTCTTACCTCCCGAGTGTCCAGGCAGATAACCAGTGGTCAAAGAGCCTGTAAATATTGATTGATTTGAAATTACACATATTCCTGTCCTGTGACAGTTGAAAAAGCAATATTCATCTGAGTTTAATAGTAGACTGATTTAGATGTGAAAACAGAAATAACAGCAAGACAGACCGACCATGACTGACACCAACTCCACCCAACCCAACTCCCCCCCCCCCAAACCAAAATAAACGTAATCAGAACGCTGATTTATATATTCCAATATTGTATGTACTGTGTGATGACTTGTTAGTCCTATTGTGACAGTCCCAACTCTCTTAGTAAAGCACGCAGGCACCCTTTCAATTTTAATTATTTTACTTTTGAAATTAGTCGTATAATCTCTAAATATTTAATATGTATATGCATACGTCGTTTTGACGTGTTACTTCTATTTAAAAAGCTCCATCACTCAATAGTTGGGCAAGTTGAACCTATTCAAGTTTTAGTTATTAATAGCGTTGAAATTAATTATTATTTACTTTCCATTTGTTTGAGCTATGAGAGAGTGAAAGTGTGCTTATCTTATTAACATAATGAACCACTGTACAGAAAACTGCACTGAATGATTTAGTGCTCACATCTTCTATTAGTGTTTAGTGCTCATATCTTCTATGTAAAAGTTTCGAAATTTATGAAGTTTGTGCTTTTTTTCCCCTCAGGAAATACTGATAATGATATGTACCTGTGCATCCTAACCGCTTTACTTACTTGCATTCGTGTAGCAACATGCTCATGTTAGCATAGTATTTTTGCTATAGGATATCACATAATATAGTCCCGACATGGGGTTTATCGTGGATGTACTTCAGAAATCCGTCTTTATTGGTAGGCAATGTCATTTACCAAATTAGGTGTGAAATTGATCATGAAAGCAATTTGTATTTTGTTTCTTGATCCATTCAATCTACTCCTGATTGGCAAATTTAGAGTTTTTAATAAAATATTCTAAAATTGTATGAATATTGGAAAACAAATTGTCTGCTAACAAACAACTGCCAACTGTCAGTATCCCCTATATCAATTAAACAAATTATTTCCAAAGGAAGAAAACAAACAATAACTCATGTTTATAAATGGAATGTAATAATTACATGTTATCAATTTAAAGGCAATATTAAGTAATAGCTCAGCTAATGATTCTGCTGATTAATGTGTTTGTCTTCTGATGTCAGATATGAGGATTCACTACCAGGGCAAAATTTTAAACAGTAGTCCGGTCATTCAAGACGACCAAATTTCAGTTCGGACAACACCAAATTTCAGTTGGGACAACACCAGAATCAGGTGTGGAGGTTGTCCGGCAGAGCGGCAGTTGTTGTCATCAAATTCTGATTGCATTGTAAATAAATACCCTGAAATACGTACAACGTAAACATGGTATCATCACAAAAGGTTGCGTGCTATTGACCAACCTACACATCTCTCCTACGGTGTATTTATCGGTCATTTGTGTAATATCTTAGGACAGCCAAGTTTGCTGTTCGGATAACCAAAATGTTAGGCCTGTTTGTCCCGGGGACAAGCAGAAAAAAAAGAAGAATTTGCCTCTCTTACCTATCTCATCACAACTATTGCACTTTCCCATCTACCTAGCCTAATAACTGGAAATGCAAAAATTTACTACTACTTTATCCACAGGATAGACTCTGAATCACCTCTGTCACAAGTATAAGCTGCTATTGCACATAAAAAATGTTATAAATGAAATATGAATTGATAGTTTTAGCTTTGTCGGGTCGGTAATGGATAGAATTTATAATGCTCGAAGAAGAATTATCTCTTAATTTTCTTTTTCTCTTTTCAATTTCATCAACAGGGCTTGCCAACTGAGAGCTGGAAGATCTCAAAGATTAATGAAACTCACAACTTTGCCGACACATATCCAGCAATTGTAAGAGTTATGCTATATTTGTTCCATGCCAAAGGCAAAAGGAAACTATACAATGTAGATAGCATGTTTGTGTATGTGTGTTTGTGTGAGAACATATGTGTGCGTGTTTATGTTATGCCTTGGTTTGTAAACACAATAACTCAAAAAGTTCAAAGTGGTTTAACTTCACACTTTGTATGTGGATTTGCCATCAAACTGATGGCAGGAAGCATAACCCCCTTTTTTTGTACAGGTCAAAGATCATTTCAGGTTAATAAAGGTGAAAGTCTTATAAATGTGATAACTCAAAATGGACCGGGGAAAAAAAAAAAAAATCAAAAATGGATTGAAAAATCAGTTTCAGAATGTAGCTCCACCTTATCAGTTTATTGGTTCTGTAGATGAATGAAAACCCAATGCATTCTGCCTTAATAAAACTTGGAAGGTGTTTTTATTTCATACCGTACATTTGAGTTTCACTCCCATTTCATGTATTGTGTGTACTACAAGCCAAAAAACAAGGGGGGGGGGGCAAAATGTTAACTCCTTCTGCAATAATACAAGTTCATTCTTTAAATAAAAATCTAACTTAGGGAGTTGTGAAATTGAATGGGTAGGTGTTTTGTTTAACCTGCAAGTTCAGTAAATTTCATCTTCAAAACTATTTACTTTACAGATTGATAAATAATATACAAACTAAACTTTTTTCTCTGATAGTTTGCAGTGCCAGCAGATGCTACAGATGAACATCTCAAACAAGTCGCCGAGTTCAGGAGCCGGGCACGTATACCCGTAAGTAGTTTGGTTACAGGAATCCACTCCCCAGAAAGTTGACTTCTGAGAACTGTAGGATATAGATGGATTCATGGAAGGAAGATATATATTTTAAAGGGGCTGAGTCTTGGATGTTAATCCATCAGCTGCATCGTATAGGTCTTGAAAAAGCCAAAGTTATTTGATTTC
>KN889744.1:6012-24121 GCA_000934455.1 Apostichopus parvimensis | reverse complement strand
ATGGGCTGTTAAAACAATAGTGTCTTTGTGACCATATGATGCACCATGCATCTAAACAAGGGTGAATAAAAGACCCATGTCAAAAGTCACTAGATTGTTACTACGGGCAGTTGTTCATCCTCTGCCCACCAATGAGAAAACTATGGATGCCTTTAGGTGATACATCTTTACAACGGGTTTGTTTTAATGACCGTTGATTAGTCAGATCTTAACTGGGGGTATATAAACGGGTGTTTGTGAATGACCGTTGATTGGTCAAATCTTAACTGCAGGTATATATACGGGGTTATTTTAATGACTGTTGATTGGTCGGGCCTTTGCTGTGGGTATATATTTGGTAATTGTTTTTAGCGATTGTTGATTGGCCGGGATTTTTAGCAGTGTATATGCGTGTAGTATTTCCGGGGTATTTAGTGAGATGTCGTTGCTTTAGCAGGGCTGGTTTGGTGAATTGAAGATACAGCAAGCTTATATTTAGAAATAAAACTGCCAGCCTTAAACATTGGTCTGTATTTAAAAAAAGGAGGAATTCCTGCTCAGTGCCCAACACCCGTACAGTGCCCGACACACAAGCTGTGCCAGGTACACATGAACTGTCGCACACATGTGCATTATCTGACCCCCATAGACAGTGTGTACAATGTAAGGAATGCTTGACTCCTAGACAGTGTGTACAGTGTAAGGAATGCCTGACTCCTAGACAGTGTTAGGACTACCTGACTCCTACACAGTGTGTACAATGTAAGGAATGCCTGACTCCTAGACAGTGTATACAGTGTTAGGAATACCTGACTCCTACACAGTGTGTACAATGTAAGGAATACCTGACTCCTAGACAGTGTGTACAGTGTAGGGAATGCTTGACTCCTAGACAGTGGGTACAGTGTAAGGAATTCCTGACTTAAAGACAGTGTATACAGTGTAAGGAATGCTTGACTCCTAGACAGTGTGTACAGTGTAATGAATTCCTGACTCAAAGACAGTGTGTACAGTGTAGGGAATGCTTGACTCCTAGACAGTGTGTACAATGTAAGGAATTCCTGACTCAAAGACAGTGTGTACAGTGTAAGGAATTCCTGACTCAAAGACAGTGTGTACAGTGTAAGGAATTCCTGACTCAAAGACAGTGTGTACAGTGTAAGGAATGCCTGATTCCTAGACAGTGTGTAACGTGTTTAATATTAGATATTAGGATTACTTCAAATGTATTTGTGTAGTACAGTAGGTCCGAACAGAAAATTTCAGTTGACATTTCTTGTTCACGAGTTCAAATCAAGACCGGCTTAGTCCCAAGGCTATGACGTCGCTTTTACATGTTAGATGTATACACCAGGTTAAAATATAACCTCACATATGTTTACCGTTTGGATTGATTAATGTCAGGCCGTCGAAAATAAATTAATATTGTTTAATTCATCGTCTACGGCATATATTATTTCATTGACATATCGATTTCTTTTCTTTCAGTGATCTGGATTCCTGACACCAAAAAGTTGCATCAAAAATATCTGCTTGATCAAGAATCTGGTGGTTGGCTGGTAAGTGCCACGTACATAGTACATAGTAGTGGGAATACATCAGTGATTTAACTCACTAACAAAAGCAACAGGAAAATAGTAAAATTCGAGTCATAATGTGTTATAATGGTAATAACTGTTTCTTTGAGAGGACTGTGATCCTAGCTCGGAGCGAGATATTTGATGAGATGAAAGTACAGTTACATACAATAAATACATTTAATACACTGTGTTTTTTTTTAGTTCAGATGGTAAATCAATACATACCATGAGTGGATTTAAGTTACATAGTAAATAACTAACACTCAATATACATTTAGTGGATTAAAGGGATGAATGTAGTAAATAAATATTGGTCATTTCGTGTCAAATCACGGATGGATGTTGCTTGACCCTAACCAAAAATTTCGAAATGTATTGTATGTTTAGAACACCATGAAATAAGCTAGGGCTTGTGGATTACAACTAATATCATGTTGGTTGGCTTGCAATTCAACATTTTAACTCAAATTTAAATAGCAAAAGCTCTTTTACTTTCAAATTTAATTCATTTTGGATCCCACTATCCTGATTAAATCTACAACTTTAAACAAAGTACAGTTATATCCACCACGTTTTTCTAATGCACAGGGTGCCTATCCACCTATACCGAATTATTCAATTAATTAATATGCGTGAGTTGATGAGAAAAAACTTCATATATAATTATTGATCTTATCTCCAAACCCAAAAAACAAAACTAGTTTGGTAGGAAGATATCCCCGTCTATATTTATATCATAGAATAGTTAAGCCCACAATTTGTATTATTGTTTCTTCTTTACTTTCTACAGAAGCGTGGATCATGGTAGATGAATACACAGCATACACATGTTATTGAAGACAACCTCAGTTCTGATTCTCTGATTCTGATTGAAAATACTCTCGGTCTCTAGAAGACACATGAGCGTGTAGTGTAGATGACTTCATCAACATTTAAAATAACTAAGGAAGTTGCAACAATTGGCGTCATTATTGTAAATTGTATTAATGTCGAAAGAACGTTACTTTACCATGAGTGCAGCAGCTTTTAACTGTCTCTAGAAATCCTCTCTCCGGGATACGCGATACAATGACTTACATGTCTTCCAGAGGAATGGTATAATATGTGATTACTTACCGTCACTGAAGATCAGTATGATGAACCGACAGAGCTTGAACATTCAATGTAATAACTAAGGCAGTAAAGCTACTTTTGATTATTGCCATTTTTATGATTATTTTTTACAATTTTGTAATAATATTTCAATATTGTTAAATTGCTTGGCTTTACTTGAAAGCTACGGTTTATACTTTTCGTCTGAAGTATGAGCCACGTGTATAGTCTTATGAGGTTCATGTAGTAATTGTCTTGTTATGACATTAAATGTTGATCATTCAAATTTAACTACAAAACTCAGCGATATTAATTCTTAATGTTTGATCGTGTTTCTTGAAATGACGTAATCGGGAGTATGAAGGTAGAGTTAAGAGGTAAATAAGTGATGTCATGTCCAGTAAAGAAAGCATACAATACTGTAAATATGACAAGCTGACTTAATGAATATGACTACTTATCAATGTTACACAAGTGGGGTTTGGGGGTAAAGGAGGGGTACCGGTGGAATCGTAAGTTTAATATCAAACAAAGTAAATGGCTTTGATATGACAGACGTTAAGTATTTAATCGTGACAACTATCAGTCGAAAGTTATATGTTATGTCAAATATTTTACACAAAATGTTTCCCACAATATCATTATTGTTATTAAGGAAGGTTTCATAATATCATGTACTCTATTTGAGGGAAGAAATTAGTTATTGAAACTACTGACATCGAAATCACTGGTATTGCTTATCGGATGACAATCACATACTTTTGGTTATACAGAATACTTTAAGGCTTGAGGATGTTATCCAAATTAAAATTCATTTAATTATTGAACTTTTAATAAAGCTTAACTTGTTACGGTACATATACAAATAAATATATTTCGATTATTTTTAACTTTCTTCATATCTAATTTACCACATCTAATGATAAGATAATCATCCGAAGCTCCCTCATTTTTCAGATCATCATAAAATATCGGAAGTTTTAGAGCTGTTAACTCTAATAAATGTACACGTCTATTGACATGTGACTTCTATAGAAGGTACATTTAATTAAATACAATATTGTGACGTTACGTCTCAAGATTTCAATTCAGTTTACTAAAGTATGCGTGCCAAAAATGTCCTTGAAAAACAGTTCACGATCATTACGTAATATTATCAATTATGAGACTTAGATTGCTCCGGTCATGAGTTATATTACTATAACATTAAGAACTTAATACAATAATGATCAATTGCATGATAGTATAATTAGTAATACTTAAATAAAGTAGGCATTTCATCGTTTTTTTTATAAATAATTAAGAAAATAATTCCGAAAATTTTCGTAACTTTTACATATTCGTTATCATTTTGACTTTTTATATACTATTACTTCATGTTTTGGTCATTATAGCTACAACCTTCTTTTGTCTAGTTGTTTGTTCAGACTAAAGAATAAAACATTTAAAGCAACACAAATACAAGTCAGAAAGAGAAATTACTGTAGTTACTTGTTTTCTTTCTTTGTTACCAAATTCATTTTCGTAAAGACAGGGTGAATGTTGGAGGGCAGTGGCGGACTGGCCACACGGGCACTTGGGCAATGCCCGGTGGGCTGGTGGCCCGGTGAGCCGGTGGGCTGGGGAGCCTGGTAAAAATTACAGCCCATTTTCACAGAATTTAATAGAATACAGACGGGCTGTGTAGAAATATATTTGGAACTGTGGGAACCACCATATTAGTTAGTCTGTTAGTTCGTAGCAAAAGAACGTGCTATTGGCAACCCGTCCATGCTAATATGTTGCCGACAAGATATACAAGTACGGTGACCAATGCATTCTGACATATAGGATTGGCAGAGAAAACATATTTTATTAATCTGCACCTCGTCCTCCAAAAAACGTAGCAAAAGAGGTAAAATCTGATTATATTATTTGGATATCACTCAGCAGCTAAGTCCTGAGAGATTATGTATGAATACAAATGACCCACATACAGAAGGGTGTTTGGTTATCAAATTAGACGAATGATAGTCGACGACTTTGAGTATTTGTCCCCGGTTTACCGATTTCGTAAAATAGATCCTCACACTAAATAAATAGAGCGACAAAAGTGTGTGTAAGTATAGGGTATGGTGGGTGATCAAAAGAAGTGTATAGACCCCAACCGGGGCAGAATCGACAACCAACCGGGGCATAATCGACAAGGGGGACCCGATATAGGACGTCAAGTGGGACCGGAACTAGGGCAAAATAGACAAGGGGGACCGGAACTAGGGCAAAATGGACAGGGGGACCGGAAATAGGGCAAAATGGACAGGGGGACCCGAACTAGGGCAAAATGGACAGGGGGGACCCGAACTAGGGCAAAATGGACAGGGAGACCCGATATAGTTCAATTTGGACATGGGGACCCGATATAGCGCATTTCTGGACACAAGGGTCCTTCGCTAAAGCTCCGTAAGATAGAATCAATATGACCCCCTCCTCTTCCCCCTTTCTCCCTCCTAGCCAGACAGGCATGTCAAAATGAAAACAAAGCATCATTTTTTAACTATTTTTTCAATTTATTCGAGTGCATCACAGCATATCTTCACATCAAACAAGAAAATACGGGTGCTTAAGTCATACATGTAAAAACAATAATGATATCGATAGTTCATCACTACTTTGGTCATCGTTTTACCATAACGGTGAGGAGACGGTCGGTAAACCCGTTCCGACGAAATTCATTTCGGATAATAGCACTTCATCGTATCATTTTGAACAACAAAAATTTAAACACATAAATTCATGCATGAATATGTTTAGAACAACAACTTGGTAAACACATGAAATAGTGAACATTGAAATGATCAATCGTCAAAGATATGGATTGATGAAGTCATATACATCTCGATCATTATGGTGAACGTCCTCAGTGAACCTGCCTACGATATCCTCCATACGTTGTCCATGGCACCGATGTAAGAGATAATACAAACAGTAATGTTCACACACATGAGAGCTCAGTGCTTGTAATTGCCGTGTGTTGTAACGAACAACTTCGTTTCGAAGAAACCGTACAATGCCTGGTATCGTTGTGGGTGGTCGGCCAAATGAATCAAAATATTCTACGACGGTGCGGTCTCGTGGCACGAACAAGCACGTCCAGTGTTGACCCTCGTAAGCCATTGGATCGGTGTTGAACACGTAACATTTGCCTGGTTCGGGACGACGTGTTGGTACATCTTCGGTGGCAAACACACCTCGGAATGCATGTGATGTAAAAGTATCTTTCTCGAGGACCTTCGTCAGCGGCGTGCTGTCCATCTTCAGCGAATAAAGTCGAATGAAACGTTCCCGTGTTGATCGATTTCGATAAGATTGTCAAACTCGGCATAAAGAATCAGCATGACACTCTCGGTTAAGGCTTCGTCAAAGCGTAGCGTCAGATCCAATGTACCTTCATCCTTACGGTTATAATGGGCACCGTCGGCGAGATCGGGTGTAAAATCGAAGGCATATAATGTGTAGCCTTTTTCGTAGTCGTTGCGAGTGACGTCTATCCCTTCGTCTAAATTCTTTTTGTGTAGAGCCGTGAAAAGCGAGTCATAGGCTCTTATCGTTTGATTGGCAGATCCGTCCTCGTTAAAGCGTAATTTTAATGCCTCTGAAGGATGAATACGTCCAGCGTAGCGCAGTGAGACTTCGTTGACTTTGAAATGGTGAAAGTTGAATAGATTTTTAGCATAATGACCGTTGAATGCTGCTCTTTTCACGATCCCAAGGATGAGTCGTCTCGGTAGCTGCCCTAACCATATGTGATCGGATATGACGTTCGTACTCCCGGCCTGGACGGCTTTGGTCAGAACTTGTACGCGGTTGATGGGATATTTAGCAGTAGTACCACTCGCCAACACATTCGCATGTTGAAGAAACATGGTAGCACTCGGTGTCACTCGACGTATGTAGAGGGCTACTTCTGTGAACTAAACTCTGTATCATGCGGCATCATTGGTAGTCATTAACACGAACGCATCGTTGTTGGGGATTAATTTCAACTTCATGGTAACACCGTTCACTAAGTATCGATCCATGTGGGTAATGTCACAATGTAGGCGACCCATCAGTTCCACTTCTACACTGTCTTTGAAATGCTTTGCTCTGGTTTTGAGTCCTTGGTTAGAGCCGTTTGCTGTCTTCCATGTGTCCTGGTGTATCTTTCTGGTACAAGGCAGTACTCAGAGGATTCGTCTTGGCTTCACGACCATAGTTGAGTAACGCTTCCATGTATGCTCTCTACGGATAACATGCCGAAGAATCCGAAATTTGTTGACCGTTGAGCGAAACATCGACCTGTTTAAAGAGTGCATGGAGGGAATAATTGACGGGTCCGACACTGTCCACGTGATCTCCAGTATGTACGAGAGCACCGCCGTTGGATTTGGTAATTTTACACCTGACGAAAAGCTGCGTCTCTTCGAGATCGAGGTATTGGTCTCCCATGCCCGGAATTTCAAATTCAAAAGGTTGAGACAATCCGGCAATGGGGTTGATTTTCTCCCACGCACCTCGATCGATGACGATCTGTGTCGGTGGGACACTAAAAATGTCCATTTCACTTTTGCTGCACTCACACGAATGAGGATGAATGGTCGTCATGTTGCCTTAACTGAAAATATCCCGATGAAGTCTTTGTCGGTTGACGGCACGAGTCGAAATGAGTTTTTTCGCAAGTTTTCGTCGTTTTATAGCTTTCGGTTTCCTGCCTCTTGATCTGTGAATGACTTTGGCACGGGGTCTCCTGACGGGTCTCCTTGATCTGCGCATGCCTCTACCCTTCTGATTCACACGTCGTTTCTCTTCTTCGACGGTTCTTCTTTTTAATGAAGAGCCTACTCTCTGACCGTCAAGTATATCCGTTGCAACGTTGACACCAGTTCTGAGCGCACTTTTACCGATAGATTTAAAAATCGGTTTCAGAAACGGGACGGCTCCACGAAGAATCCCTAAAACGGCTCCAAGTCCATGACCGCGCTGGTAGTAGGGAGCGCTAAAGACAGGCAAACCTTGACTCATGATGTCTCACAATAGAACAGAACGTTTTTGGCGGAAATGTAACGTCAAGACGACGCGTCCAGTTTGAAATGGTACTCGCTCTCCGGTTTCGTCTTTTATATCGATTTCGATCGTCGAAATGAGACTTGAGATGACGGAATGGTATTCCAGTCTATCGTATTTAAATGTCACCATCTGTGGAAAGCGTCCTTTGGATGCCACCGTCTTTAACAGCGGTGCACTGGTATCACCGACCAATTGATTTTCGATGATGTTAGTATAAATAGATAGTTCATGAAGTGGATCTCGATCCATGGGGCGATCGCCGGTATATCCGTTACCGTCAAGTTTGAACTCGCGATCACCACCGATAGACGGGACACTTTCTCTGACGGGATGATATAATCCCATGAGTGTTGCCACTCTTCCCGTCGCTTCCACTTCGAAAAACGGCTCGTTTACTTCCGTAGAAACCGTCCTTTTACCGGTTTGTGGTTGGAAATTGAACGTCAGATTGGGACACGCATCGTGGAACCAGTCCATGATGTCGCGATGTGGCTGTTCACTCGTTCGAAAGTCTTTGAAGGTCACACTGCTAAATGATTGGTTTGGACGCATGCGATACGGAAAGGTACCATGATGAGATTTGATATCATACCAGGAGCGAGGGTAAGAAATACTGGAGAGTGCTACTTCCCAAGCACCTTGGAGAGTTAACGGTTTGCTCAATTGCGTGAAGTAGTGCGCCAATGAGTGATCCGGATAAATATCCAGAGAACTGTTACTAGGTAGTGTGACGTAAAAACTGTCCATGATGCCGCATCAATCCGTTTTCTTCCAGCGTCGGTGTCGATGTAAAGCTGGTCCCCAGTATGTTACAAATGTATGAGTTGATCCGTCCGACTATTGAACTTTGAAGGATAACCGGTCCATTTGTCGAAATATTCCATCTTCCCGTCTTGCTTTCTGCGACGCCGTAACACTCTCTCCACTTTGTACACGTCCATGTTATGTTTGTCGACACGTTGAATTTCCGTTTCGTAAAACGTCCCTTGGATCTCATCACCATGCCAATCCTCGAGGCGATATACGGTTGGACGTCTCGGTAGTCTTGCGCTCACAGTAAAAATTTCTTCCGTCCATCGAGGTAAGTAGCCTTTACGGAATGGACGGACCGTCATGCCCAGTCGTACTTTATCACCAACGTCAAATCGAAAGACCGGTGGCTGTTGTGAAGTCTGACGTAGATACAATGTGCGCCACACCTCGAGTTCATTCTTACTGATCACTACCTTGGGGGATCGTCCGATACTGCGATGATACGCACGGTTGTAGCTGTTCACAAGTTTAGGTAACACATCGACATAGACCATCGTATGGTTTGCCGTAAAGTACTTCCACGTTTCTCCTTGAAGGTCCTGTTGAATCTTTCCTCGACACTTGCTTTGGTCTCGTTGTGTGTGGCGAAGAGATGGATCTCTTTCTCTTTCAAGAAATTTTTGACCTGCCAGTTGAAAAATTCGGATCCCTTATCAGTTTGTAACTTTCGAGGTTGACGTCCATCTTTCAAAATATCCCGGAAG
Organism: Apostichopus parvimensis; assembly: GCA_000934455.1. Classification (NCBI taxonomy): domain Eukaryota; kingdom Metazoa; phylum Echinodermata; class Holothuroidea; order Aspidochirotida; family Stichopodidae; genus Apostichopus; species Apostichopus parvimensis. Next base: position 14,868 of record KN889744.1, on the reverse strand, counting down.
GCCCTTTTCAGAGATTTACCCTTCTTATCCTTGAGAGGAATGACCCATGCATATTTAGAGAAAATGTCGATGCATGTCAACATATATTTAAAACCACGATTTTGACGAGAGAGCTGTCTGACGTCAACGAGATCGGCTTGCCACTGATCATCTATCCCTTTGACGTAGATGCGATTGCGGCTGTAACGTTTTCGGCTCGGTTTGTGTAACGTGTAAGGGTTCTGTGTCCTCAACCACGCTTTGACCTCTTGTAACGTCGTGTTTGGTCTTCGTTTCCTGGCGTGACGAAGTAGGGCATTTAAGCCTCTGTAACCAGCGGGATGCGAAGCGTCGTAGTAGAGATCGCAAAGAATGGTCGCTAGCGAGTCCGTCGACATCGGTCACGATCTTACCACTGCAGCAGGCACAGAGACAATGGATTTGCTTCAGTCTACTCTGAGTTTGTACGAAAGGCCGACTTTGCATGAATGCCATGTCGTTCTAAAGTGATCTGAGAAACCGTCAAGGTACGTCGCACTTAATATTTCTTCCATTGTGGTACACCATACAAATGTGTAGCATCACTACTCTTTCGACGTCGACGTCCTTTGGATGACGGTGGGTTCACAGAGATGCTGGTGATGGTACGCCATCGCTCTTCATTACCGACGAGTTCACGAGGGATATTGGTATCACTCAGCTGTCGTGCTAATGCTTCCCGCCCGTTTGGCTTCACGGTTTTCCTGTGTCGCACGAGATCGTTGACCAAGTCTACGATATAAGTACTCGGTATGCTATGACTGTCCGTCCCAATTAATTCTCCGGTGGGTAACCACTTGATATGGTGATATGTGAGGAAGTGAACCAGCTTTTCTGCTTTTGCCTGTTTTTTATGTTTTCGGGACACTTCCTATAATCGTCTTGAAGAGTGGTATGTCTGAAACGGTCTGTACATCACGTGATGGTTCATCTTCTCTGCATTGTCTCTGAAACAGGCGCTGTCTCTGTATGGCTTGCGCATAGTGCTTGGCTTTCTCTTCTTCCGTCAAATCCGTCTGTGATAAAATATCTTTAATGACATCATCGAGACGTCGAGATTGTTGAGTGTCCGGTGATGCTTTTTCTTCCAGTAACTGCTGAATGTGTTTCAACGTCTCCACCGTCTCATCGGATTTACCGACAGTACTTCCCTGTGGCACAAGAATCATTTTCCTTCCATAGTCCATCTTATAGCAAACGTAGCACGGCCTCTAACATCGACTGGAGAAATGCCCCACTTCCTCGTTGGTGAAGCGCTTTCTTCTTTTTGCCTCTCGAAACCTGGTAGACAATGCTTGTGCCGCTTGAGTCGTTTTTCTTGTTGGTTATTCAAAGGCACATTTCCGTGTAAGATGTTCAACGCACATTCACAGAGGGTAAGCAACAGTTTTGGATCAATGTCCTCAAGACAGTTGAACGTTTTGCTGGTGAACAGTGGGCTAAGCGTTCTAAAAGGTGGAATTGATCCCGAATCCTCTCCATCCTATCATGAAATGGCACGAAGCGTGTTTGATATGTTGTTTTATGACCTGAAAGGTACGAGGCGTCCACGGAACCGTCAAATCATGGGTCTATCTACACGAAACCACTGGTGGTAATTGGTCGGTCCGATCACACCGTTGAGAATGAGCATATCCACCATATACATGATGAACACGGCGACGTGTGTGAAGGTCACGTTTTCGTCGAGAGAGAACGCCGCTTCCAATTGTTGAAAATCAATCATGACGACTTCCTTCAGGAGTTTCCGATAATCGTCTTGATGATCCACAAACTCGGCAATGAGACAAATGCGTTATGTGAGTCTATCCTGTGCGACATCAGGTATCAAATTGTTGAAAATCAATCATGACGACTTCCTTCAAGAGTTTCCGATAATCGTCTTGATGATCCACAAACTCGGCAATGAGACAAATGCGTTATGTGAGTCCATCCTGTGCGACATCAGGTATCAACCGTAATCGCCGACGAACGAGCGTATCGTAAAGTACACGCAAGACCCGGTCATCGAGGTCGATGGTTTTTGCGCTTTAGGAGATACACCGTAATGCGATCTCCATCTTCTTCAGGCATAACGTTGGTCCAGAAGCGAGTGCGTTCATCGCTTTTTGGCTTAAAGTCAACACCAGGTAACCATAGGGACGTGACGTAGCTTCTTCGTAAACCTCATGTAAGAATCTGGTACTGCCCGGTAAAAGTTGTCTAGCAAAGTGATGCACCACAGAAGCATCTCGAGGATTCTTGAAGAGCACGACGTAGTGACTGTTGAGACTGATCGTTCTGGAATGTTTGCCTTGATGAAACAAATTCTGAAGCACGAGAATGATGGATACATTTTTATGGTGACTGCCTTTGGTAAACAATTGTGCGATTCTCTCGTCCGTCTCGTGCATGAGATCGTCGATGATCAATAAATTTGGTTTGCTTCCATCGATGTAGTCATCAAATCGATCCGGTAAATCTTCAACAAATCTGACACTCGGACAATCTTTGAGAATCTCGTCGTACACTTTCTGGTATTCACCGTAAAACCATACAATGTTCTCAAGAGATGGATCAATCAACGTCTGTCGATGTTTCAGTAGTCTGGATAACCAAACGGTTTTACCACTACCTGTTGGTCCTGCGACGAGACATGTGAATGGATGTTTCATACTTCAATATCCATATGGTACGGTGTTAAAGTCGGGTTGAATCACTCTTTTATCGTAAATGATACGATATGTTTTCTTCGTGGCGGCGGTGTAGACTTTACCGATGCCCTTCCTGACAATGTCATGCTCTTTAATGATGGTAATTTTCTCCTCTTCCTTCGATGTACCGTTGGTGATATGATCCAAGAGTTTAGACATGGTCTCAAAGTTGACCTTCTTTGCCGCATCCGGTGTTAAGGTAATACCCCTCACTTTGCATTGGGTCGTCTTCTGCTGCGTCTTTGTGCTATACACCTCGTATGCGTAATTCTTGGGACCGCCAGACACAAACCTTGTGATGTAACTCCCTTCTCCAAATGGTTTCGCCAGCTCATCTGTCATATCGCAAAGAAATGATATGATCGGTGGATCATAGAGCCCTTCACGAGACACATAGATGATAGAATCGGTGTCAAAATAAAGTACTCTATCGTCCAGGCGTTCCAGATAATGGTATAACTTTAAGCGTGCTTGGGCAGTAGTATAAGCAGCAATAAAAATATTTTTGTTGGTACCTGTCTCGACGAAAGTTTCTTTATCCGTCCACGTCAATTCTATGTAATCTTCGGTGATCCTATTGATGGTCACCTCTTTAGAGGTATCTCCAACGAGTGTCATCAGAAGGGAAATGTCGTTGTAAATTTCTTTCCGTGGTAAATTATCATGTTGGCCGAACTTTCCGAAAAACGAATTGAGCATCAGCTTTGCGAGACACCGACGTCCTTCATTCTTCTCGACATATTCTAGTCGAATGCCTTCTCTGGCAGCGTAAGCCTCAATGTATTGCATCCGTTTATCTTCTGTGTCACAGGAGGTTGGCCAACCATCGGCTTCTTGTTTCATCTTCAGTAAGGTATTGATGTAATCTGCAAATAGGCCACCTTCCTTCTTTTCAGTATTGTATTGAGCAAACTCATCAAAGTGCCAAACCTCAAATATCTCTACAATACAATAGCCCTTCTTCACCGCTTTCTCTAGTTCCAGAGTCACCCATGTCCCTTCTAAAGCCCTTTCATCGTCGTCATGGTGACACGAAGATTGTTGTTTTTCATCGGCACATCTCTGACAAAGGGGAAAGAGTAATTTATGCCCCGTTCGATAGGGAAGCACTGGATGATATAGTTTTCTGGGAGGTACCACTCGACAATACATCAAACCGTGATACGTCTCCCAAGCATCAACATTTTCCGTCACGATCGTAGGATGACCGATGGGAAACATGCCAAACTTGTTGACGAACGGATAGAGCGAACACACGTCAATGTACTTGTTCTTTTCCCCTTCCTTGGCATCGTAACGCAAAACTGTCGCATTAGTTCTACCACCGAAAAATGCCCTTCGAGGGTGAAGTGGTTCTCGAAAAGTCAGGGTATTGACGAATTCTTTCATGCGGGCATCGGTTTTCAAAAGCCGGTCAAAGTCACATTCCCACATTTTGACGATATTCTTGAACTGTTTGCGCAAGTGATTCATCTTGTTTTGTGTCTTGATGAAGGCATCCGCCATCGTGAGTGACGATCCAGGCACTTGTTTTGTTCTGTCCGGATAACATCGGGGACATCCGTGCCACACACAACCATGAAATTCATAGACCGTGTCGTTCTGGAACCCGTCGACTTTATACTCTGCGTAGTCTCTCCAACATTTAACAGTGGCTTCCCCACCGTTACGTGCGTGTTGAATGCGTACACCTGCCACATGTCCTTGCCAGGCCAACCATTGCGTGGCTTTCTTGGAATGTGTGTCCATACGTCGGTAGCCAAGAGACGGCACGAGCGCGATGGTATTCTCCTTTAAAAATTTACGTCGGAACACTTGTTGACAGGCTTGCGCTATTGTCATGGCATTGACAAAAGGATCCATTTGGTTCATAGCCAGGAAATCAGGACGAAACCGGAGACAACCCTTTCTCAGTAGATTGACGTCATCGATACAATATTTCTCCATCTCTTTTGCCATGTTGAACGTGGTGTACTTTTGTGTATCATACCAAGCGTAAAACGCTTTCTGTTTTTCAGCTGACATTACCTCTGGGTGATAGTAGTGAGCTGCTGACCAAGGTCCCTCGTACGTTTCGTGAACACTCGTGGTGAAGAGATAGGGGTAGTATCCTTTTGATTCCTCCAAGCCGAATGTTTTAGAGAAACGACTTAAAGCCATGGGTATAAAGTTATAGGAATCTTTAAATTTGATGGTCTCTCTCTTCTTATTGCGTGACGTTCTAAGCAATTCGAATTCCATATAGGCAATTTTTGTACCCATGGTTACGAGTTGAGAAGGTGGCATACCATCCTTACTCATGTGATCAAGGATGAATTGCCCATCGTAACCTTTCAGATTGTGGGCAATAAAGAGCGCATAGGGTTGCTGACAGGCCCACTGACAAAATGCCTCTACACTACGGAATGTCCACTGTCGCTTGAGACCACATTGATCACAAGGGGTGTTAATATCCTCCTCTGTCAAACACTGGTCGCAAACGGTTTGCGCCACGCAAAAATTTGGTACGTGTTGTCCATCGGGTTTGATGCGAGACTCAAAATAAAAAAAGATCATCCTTTTCAGATCATCGTTTTTCTGGTCGTCCTCTTCTTTGGTGCCATCCGCGTCATCGTTTGACAAAGGTTGCATGTAACAAAGGTGATCACACGGTTGCCTCTTTTTACACTTTGAACAATACTCAATACCACACTCGTGCGTTTCACGAGGATTGTAGCTACGGAAACACGACCCGCAACGTTTGTACGACATGCAGGTACTGTTCTCCGGACGACCACGCTTTCCGATTGGACATGATAAATGATTACTCAAGCATGTTTGATTTTTGAAGGTATGGTGACATAACTCACAGTACCATCTGTGACCATCTGTTTGACAATCTGCACCCTCTGTTTTGCATGCTAAAGAACGTTTGGTACACACATGTTTTTTACGATGCGTATAGGTTTTCAAACACTTGATGCAAAATAATTTGCTATTCAGGAACCCAGCGACGCTGACGATCGTATCAAAATGACGGTAATGTTAATACAGAAAAAGCGGTTTACCGTGTTTACCGGCGTACAAAATTGGATTCTTTTGTCCGGTCGTGAGGACGATGATACGGTAGTCGGAAAAAACGGTTTCAAACCGAGGTATCGAGGTATCGAGGCCCGATAGGTACCCCAGCTCGCAAATGTAATTGTTCGGCTAACTTGGTTTGCTTAGACCGACCCTTCCTAATATTTGACCAATCAGTTTTCTTCCCTTGTTGTTTGGTACTGTGAGACATAGCTGTAACGATTGCCCGCGCGAGACACATGTCGTCGTTATTACGAATCCTAACGATGCTTTGCTTTTTCCGTCGCCATTCTGAAATCGTAAGCGGGGAGGGTTGTCCACCTTTGGTTTCTTTCACACGAATTAGTTTAACACGTAGTGTATCATCCAGTGTGAAGGCATCGTTTGATGTTACGGATCAAACTATCGATGATGTCGTAAAAGGCCGTTAAAATAGTACTCTGTTGTTGAACAAACGTATCGACCCATTTTTTCTTGAAAGCCACCACAAATTCATTTGCCTCGGCATTGAAGCGGCGGAAGGGTCTGATATTCCTGCTTTGAATAAACCAGCAATCCTCGGCATTCACTGTTTCTGATTCACTGTTGTGTCTGTCAGTAGACGCCACTACTTGTGCTGAAGCACCACCAATCATGGCCATATCTTCCGTGGACGAGCCACTCTGCTGATTTTGATTGACTGGCTGCTCGGTCTCCTCATGATCAGGCGACACCGTTACATTGTTATTTTCTACTGTCGGGCGAATCGTTGGCATATCTTCTATCCATCTTGATACACCAGTGTACCGATTGAACAAGTAAGGTCTCCCCCATCTACGACTCCTATGTAATTGCCAATGCTTGGCTATCCCCGAGGTGTTTATTCTCTAATGTCTGAAACCGAAATGATACCGGTCTATAGCTTTCGCGACTTTTATCACAAACCACTAATCACTGTTTCAATAGCTGTTTTTTTGTATCTGATACGTCTAAGCTTTGCATACAAGGTACATTTACCAGAGGTTCACAAATTATTTATGAATCTATCAATTTGAGGGCATTGAGGGAAACTACGTAACACAAAGAATCCTTTGACCAAAACAACAACTTTGAAAACAATTTGAACTGACTTACCCCCTGGTTCCCTCTGAATTCCGAATCACTAGTAAAAGATCCAACACAAAAATATTGTAATCAGCCATGGTACACAAAAAATATTGTAATAATCAACTGTTTAGGGTCCAGCGCAAAAATGTCATATAAATCCACGATACTGATTTCGGCACAGTAATATCGTATGAATCCACGGGTAACGGTTCCAACGCCAAAAATATCGTATGAATCCACGGAACTTGCTCCGGAGGTCCGACAAAGGGAAGAGAGAAAGTATCCAGGTAAATGAATCCGGTTGGTCTATGTGTATCAAGTTTTATGTCGTGTATGTGGCACAGGCGAAAGATCCTCAGGTATGGGACCAATCAAGCCTGCTCGTGCAATGTATCAGCCAAAAACGCAATCGACTTGGTTACTTTTCAGCCATGACGCACTTTTCCCGCAATGCAGAGGATATCATGGTGTTACAAAAAAAGTAGTCGAAGGTTTTCCAAGCCACCATTACCCGTGTGTGCTGGAGAGAAAGGTGTGAACACGATCAAAAGTTGGCACAAAGTGAGACTGTCCTACCAAAACCATTGTTTGTATACCCCCAATACTTTATCAAGTTCTATTGGAGCGCCCCTCCTCCCTGAAGACTTTTTGACCTTCTGCCCCCTTTCCCCCTCTTTGAAAACGATCGATCGGGACCATTGTCTGCCACCAGCCTAAGACTCCAACACACACAATGATGCATTATCGATCCTTGGGTGAGACTTGGTATGTATACTGTGCACATATGCGTAGTGTATATAGTGTATTTGTATAACACTGTGTGAGCTATAGGCACAACGTATGGGACCATCATAGCCCATGTTTGCATCATCCTTATTTTGGATTACTGGCTGTTAATAACCAGGTAAGTTTTCTTTTCTTACCGCGAAGTTTTGGTTTTCATGCGGCTCCCCCAGTGAAACATTAGTTTCTCTGTAACTTGCTATTTCCCTCTCTCGGAAAAAAAAGTCAACACTAACGAGATTTGTCTCTCCTAGAATTTTGTAGTACTACGATAGGACGAACACACTTATTTGATGTCTAAAGAGGTATAAAACGATGGTAAAATGGACCTACAAATACAGTGAGGTTTACAAGGAAGCTACATTTAACTTGAGTCGTATGGTAAAATGGACCTCAAAAACACCTTTATGTGTACTATAAATATTGTGCTTAATACTAAACACACAGCTAGCGTATATTTGAATATGTTTTTTTAATTAGTCCTAAGTATCAGATAACGTAGACTATATATAGATATGTATTCGGGTATATATCTCTTTTTCAAGTATGGGAGCCTCGGGCGGTACATGATAGAAGAAAATATAACTGAACTAGCCTAAATGTATTAAATTAACCAAACTCTTAAATTACACGAATGCCAAAATGGCCTACCACTATAGTTAAGCCTATGCGTAGCTTACGTTAGAAATAAGAAAGACGACACAATGCATGTTTAAGCAGAGAGATGAGCCTGCTCTTTCTGGGATATTTGATAACCCTTTGCAGAGTTGGTTTAAAAATAAAAAAAAGTACTGATCAGCTTTAGTCTGACAACGTCTTCGATGGTTTCTTCGTCCTCCTAAATGTCCTCATCTACCATGGTGGGTTTCCGGGAACATTTCGGCCAGTGTCTCTATGAAGACATTCTATTCTTTTTTCGTTATCCTCTGCTCCTTCAGGCTCCTTCTCCTCCTCCACATGCCGCAAATACCCAACGGTGGAATACAAATGCAGGCCACCGGGTGATTTACAATTTGCGTTGGTGTGTCAAAACCTTGACAACAAAAGACACAATATGCTCTTGCTAGCCATCTTCGAGGCTATAGCTCAAATGACGTGATCTCCACAGAGACATCGTCTTATATGGGGTTCCAAATGTTAATAGCGTTTAGTGTGTACGCCACAGTGTAAGTATAGGAAATGGCTACTTTCAAAAATACCGCCAAATCATGTAAGC
>KN889741.1:19112-32218 GCA_000934455.1 Apostichopus parvimensis | reverse complement strand
TTTTTTCAATATCATTGTGTGGTTTCAAGATTTTGAACAACCTTCTTTGTTCGTGCCAAATACATTTTCGACTAGCAACCTCTCCAAACTATGTTTATCTAAAAACAGTTTTTCGGATAGTGATGACAAACTTTGTCATTATTACCAGCATAAAATATCTTCGTACTAAAAAATCTTCTAGCCTCCCTACAGAATAAGATCATTACTGTTCCGAATTCCTTTTAACAAGCAATTGTGTGAGTCTTCAAATTCATAAAATGGATCAATATGTTGGCTGGTAAGCCGTGAAAACATTGAAAGTAGGATAATTGTTTACTCGAGTGGACTCAACTTACCCTCAGTGTCCCTAACCAAACGAGACAAGAATATGGGCCAAGCAAGCCAATAAAATAAGGAGCATTTTCTCAAATATTAATAGCGCCACTACATTGTTTTATTATTATTGTTGCGCAAGACACTGTGATTAGTTTGAAATGCGCAAGTTTAACTCTCCGATGGATCTCTTTGAGAGGGGCCCATCCACGGAGGAGACCAGGACCCCGCCCCCTCCTTGAATTTGTTGATATAAAAGCTTACTAATAAACATAATTTTGATCATTGTTATTATATGGTACATTGTGCAATGCCTTCTATATATCCTGCATTCGCCGCGGTAGAAAACCTTATACCGTACCCATATAATTATTTTGCTTTCTTTTATTTTTAAATATCAATGGTTTATACCGATTAAACTTTACTTAATTGTGTTTGTTAGGGTGTGTTGTGAATAGACAATGACGAGCGCTATATTACTATGATAGCCTATTCCTATAATATTGTATTTTATGAATCCCCACGCCCTTCTTTCCCTAAACTTTCCCATGCAGTTGTTAGTTATCACTGTAAAGGCCGGATGTATTCAGTGTGACTGAACGTATTAATTGATTTTTCCACCGAAGTGCGTGATAACTACCGATAATACTTATTAACAAAGGAGGAGTGATAATATAAATCAATTAAGTTAGATATTTTAAACTTTTCCTGAGATATTTTTTTACCATCTATCCATCCATCCATCCTTCCATCCATCCATCCTTCCGTCCAGCCATTCAGCCATGTTGCATGATACTGACAACGACTTCAGCAACAATACTGCTTTTCATATTCATCAAACAATATGGAAACTGTCATTTTATAGTCCAGATAAGAAGACGTAGACGAAATAAAAACAAAATAATAATAATAAAAAAGAGAACAGAATATTTTACAATTTTGACATTTAATGACAAATTAACTGCAAAGAAAGTTACACATTGTATAGAACCATATGACTAAATCTCCTGAAATCACCTGTATCATTTAATTATTCATAGGCATATCCACGTATTACAAGTTATTTTTATATTTTTTTAATAGTTATTTTAGTAACATATGAAGATACAGAAACTGAAAATAAAGTTTATTCAATCAACAAATACGCTGTTAATATTAAGGCTCCATACAACAAACTACATAATTATACCGTTGTCATGGAAACCCAAATCCCATGAGACGTGTATATAGGTACCGATATATTGAACAAGTGTTTGATGTATATAGGTACCGATATATTGAACAAGTGTTTGAAGTATACTATTCAAATTTAACGAACACTCTGATAACATGTAAATGATGAGTAAGGGTAGGTAGGTATACCGCGTTGATATGTAATATTATACTAATATAGTTCAACAAAATAGAAAATATTTCATTGGCGAGTTATATTGCATTATATATCTTTTCCGGATATGTTCAGTACATGCAGTTCCGAATTACTTTAAAAATCTGGAATTTTATCGATAACACTGAATCGCCGATGACGTCAATTTTTCTTTACGAGCGTTATTGTCGCTGTTGGTATCTTTTCTGAAACAAAGCAAAATTGATAAATCTACCAAAACTGTTCTCTTGACTTCATATACATCAGTGCACTGATGCCAAACCATGAATTAAAGAACCAGTTATTTCCTTTGACAAATTTCTTATATAATGTAAATATTTTGCTTGGAAACGATTTCTTGTTGTATTATATTATCTTACATTTTATGGAGTTTCTGTATATTTTTACGATACCTTTACGGACCTTATGTTATTCAAAATATTTTTACTGAGGAGCCCGGCTCTGAAGCTTGATATTTTTTACATTGAAAGTCACGCAAAATATGAGCCTCGGGGGCACGAAAACCAAACAATAGATAACCTCTCAACCCTATCAGTCCCCCCTTACATGTACACCGTAACCTTGTCATCATTACAGTATAACGTCGAGTGAGCAATCATGAGTCCCTTCGAAAAGAGAACAGACCTACCGTATATAGGCTACTATGTATGGTCTTGCAGTGGAACGATCCACTGTTTATTGTGTATCTGATCTATTAAGATGATCAGATACTAACACATGATCTTAGCCAAATGACCGAGAACCCTCTGAAGGTCAAAGGTTCCTTTTTGCATCTCAAACTTTGATAAAAAAGAGCTTATACCTTCTATACAATTGCTTCAGATACCGTAGCCTGCAAGATTGTCAAAACAGACTCTTGCATAATTCAAATTGACAAAAAAATACCATATTTTATTTCAACGCATTGTGCTGTCATAACCAATAAATCGATCTAAATGTGCATGAAATATTCATATTTTCATAGACTTTTCCCCCTGAAACTAATAATCCATAGCACAAGCCATCAACATGAAAATATGAAGGATCAAGAAGAAGTTTCTAAACAGTTACTATAATTCTTGGCGTAAAAACTTTACTAACGTAAAAGCATTTAATGAACAATATGCAAATATATTTAATGCACAGAATGCATACATGCAAATACATTTAATTAACAACTAATATGAAACAATTACTTAACAACTAATGTAAAACAATTAAGTAAACAACATACGTTGTTACGTTACATTTTTCAATATTCCGCAACATTTCACATATTCCAAAACCATTTCCCGATAGGTACGACTAGTCAAAGCGTATGACATTGCGGTAATGGAAGCGTGAAAAGTTGCTAATATTACCAAAGAAAATTTGACGTAAGACTTGCCTTCAATGCTACTAAAATAAATGAAAAAGATTAGGATTTCTGATGAAATCCAAAAACAAAGATACATCACAATGAAACAAAAAAGTCTTTTAACTACTTTGAGAGTTTTTCTCTCATTTTGTTCTCTTCTTGACATTCTACATGGATTAACTTCCTGTGAATATTTAGCAGTCGCCGACGGTAGATTGTTGATTGATCTGAAATTCTTGTTTTCCTCAACGGATAAATCCTTCCCTTCCAGTTTTACATGAGTCTCAGCTCTCAGACCATTCTGCATATCGAGTTCAGGCTGGTGTGATTTATCTATCCTTTCGTTTCTCTGTAGCTTTCCATGAACGTTGAACCCATTACATGATCCTTCGACTAAGGAAATATGTCTTGAAAATCCATCTTCTACTGTTGTATGTATCTGAGATTTGCGTATGCATGACAATTGTAACTCAGCCGACGATATGACGAAAACCTCATTTGCGTTATTTGAATTATCTGATACTTGATGTCTGTCGTTAGATGGTTTCAACCATGACGTTTCTTTATCACGTGATTCCATTCGTTGAAGACTTTTCTTTAATTGAACCACTATGGTAATATTTAAAACAATTAGCAGGAAACATGGAATAAGGAAGTCAATGAATGCCGATGAAACAAATACTAAATATGAAACTAAGATAATATTTTGACCAGCATATGATACTGCAATGAAATTAAAAGTTGAAATACATAAAGATACACTCACTGCAGCAATCCAACAGAATATTACTTTTTTTCGATATTGTTTCTTGCTTTTCCCTTTGTGATAATTTATGGAATCGGTGACCAGACGATAAATATCATAACTCATAGTTATTGCCAAATAAATGGTTACAGTATAAGTTATTCTTCCTAGCCACACCAAAGTCAAAAATATGTAACCTGGTAGGTACCAAAAAATACTCATCGTATAGAACAGATCAAATGTGACAGCATGTAAACAGTATGTAATAGCTAGATTGTAAATATAGATGTTACAAACGTGTTCCCGTATGGCTCGGTTGGTATGATACGCCCAGATGAGAAATCCATTACTAATGAATATTAAAGATGCAGAGACTGAAAACGTGATAATAAAGAGTAAAGTATCTGAAAAACTGCAAAATAAATCATCCCTCTCATAAACTGTGTTGTTTGATGTCTCTAGTAGGCTCTGTACTTCAGTATCCATCGTGATTAGAAGGGTATGAAGAAAACTGGTGTCTTGAAACTTTCAGGAAATAATCTTCTCATTAAGATCACAAAACTCCTAACAGGTATAAATACACTTCAATCATATAGAAATGCACAAAATTACAGTTTTCTACATTAGACTGAAAATGTCGTTCGAAAATGCGAATTACTTTTTCCCGCTGGCGAAACATCTTTCCTTCATTTCGTGTCAAAAAAAAAAACATCCATCTTCAGAAATCATACAACAGAAATCACGAAAAAGTAGTAATTTTATTTAATTGAATACTAATCTTAAAGATCAAATTTAGGATAACGGTTCGACAAACTCCACAGTCGGACAATGTTATAACATCATCACCTGCGTGTGTTCATGACGCTCGAAACAAACATTGAGTGTCTGAATTTTCTCTTTCTCAAATTATTCATGTGGTTGCGTTCAAGCCTCACCCCCTTTTTTTTTGTTACAAAGAAGTCAAAATATGAAATATTGGTCGCTTATACCTTCCTATACAACAATGAAAGAAAAGCTTAATAAGCGATTTTTAATTGTTTGCAGAACTGCCATGTTAAGTGGTTTTGATCGAAATATATGGAAGCTTAACCGATCGGAAGCCAAATATTTTATTATACTGGACTTTTAAGAGCCATTAAGAGAACAAGTAAATGGTTGATAGCTGTATGCAGACATATATATGATTAATTAATTGGCATATATGTTTGGTGGAGTTAAGTCACTAATAGCCCATCTTCAATCAAAATGTACTGATATTACCTTTTTAAATTTTTAAAAGGTATGGAGAAGAATTAGCTTAGCAAATATATGTTTGCATGACGTCACCGCCTCAAGTTAATACATATTTTATCTTTTAATCGAAAATTTAATGTCGATTTTGTGATTGCGGCTTTTACTCGAAAATAAATGTATCGAAAAGAAAAACATTAATCTCAAAGTACCAACCTAACTATATTTTTTAAAAGATGTTTCTCTCAGAAAAATCGATCCAATTTCTTTGCGTTGTTAAAAATTGATGTATTGATCAGTTGTCAAAGTGCTTTAAATTGAAGGAGATATCTTAGTTTATAATTCAAAAGAGTCATGTGAAGCAACTGAATACACAGAACATGAATTCGAAGAATAATTTTGTTCTTATTTGATGAATTCATCGATTTTATGTTGATGGAGGCATGATCATACTATGAACTTCAAATGTACTCTCTTAATAAATAAATAATAAATCATAAAGTTCTCACTCAATTCACTGTTTGAGAGTGTTCAGAGTGATGACTTGTATTAGAAGTAAATTTCAATACCTTAGAGTGAAATTTTACAAGAAGTATCTACATTAACCAAAAATTACTTCATAGTCTTTCAGTTTATTGTGGTTGATATTACGCAGTGAGTGAAATTTACTCCTGAAGAAAAGAATTCTTCTGTATTTCAGGCATTACAGGGACATTATTTTATATCATTATATACAAACTTTGAGATTATATTAGTGAGGATTTCCTCATTCGTATGAATCGTGGACAACCCAGCTCTTGATTCCTTGGAAGATTGGCCACAACCAAATCGGAACATTTTAGAAATATGTGCTTTAAGTTTACGATTTAACCGTCAACCCCAATAAGGGATTAACGGCGGAATTGACTTTCAGGAAAATGTATAATTTGCCACCTTAATATACCACCTAATTACATGTTTAAAGTACACATGATTTAAGCCAAAAGGCCGAGATCCCTCTGTCGGTAGAAATTATTTTTTTTTGAAAGTTGTGAGTGTTGTACAAATGCCACCTGCACCGTGTGGAAGTTAATTTAAATTTTAATTCGCATGTTGAACATATCAAACTTTGATGAAAAGAACTTATATCTTAATTCTATACACTTGCTTCAGAAAAAGTAGCCTGTAAGATTGTCAAAACAGACTCTTGCATAACTCAAATTGACATCAAAAATCATCATATTTTATTTCAACGAATTGTGCTGTCATAACCAATAAATCGATCTAAATGTGCATGAAATAGTCATATTTTCAAAGACTTTTCCCCCTGAACTAATAATCCTTTGCACAAGCCATCAACATGAAAATATGAAGGATCCGAGAAGAAGTTTCTAAACAGTTACTGTAGTTCTTGGCGTAAAAAATTTACTAACGTAAATACATGTAATGAACAATATGCAAATATATTTAATACACAGAATGCATACATGAAAATACGTTTAATTAACAACTAATATGAAACAATTACTTACCAACTAATGTTAATATATTTAATAAACAACATAGGTTGTTACGTTACATTTTGCAATATTCCGCAACATTTCACATATTCCAAAACCTTTTTTTCGATAAGTACGACTAGTCAGAGCGTATGACATTGCGGTAATGGAAGCGTGACAAGTTGCCAATATTACCGAAGAAAACATGATGTAAGACTTGCCTTCAATGTTAATGAAATAAATAAAAAACATAAGGATTTCTAATGGAATCCAAAAACAAAGATACATCACAATGAAACAAAAAAGTCTTTTAACTACTTTGAGAGTTTTTCTCTCATTTTGTTCTCTTCTTGACATTCTACATGGAATAACTTCCCGTGAATATTTAGCAGTCGCCGACGGTAGATTGTTGATTGACCTGAAATTCTTGTTTTCATCAACGGATAAATGGTTCCCTTCCAATTTTACATGAGTTTCAGCTCTCAGACCATTCTGTATATCGAGTTCAGGCTGGTGTGGTTTATCTATCCTTTCGTTTCTCTGTAGCTTTCCATGAACGTTGAACCCATTACATGATCCTTCGACTAAGGAAGCATGTCTTGAAAATCCACCTTCTACTGTTATATGTATCTGAGATTTGCGTATGCATGACAATTGTAACTCAGCCGGCGATATGACGAAAACATCATTTGCGTTATTTGAAGTATCTGATACTTGATGTCTGTCGTTAGATGGTTTCAACCATGACGATTCTTTATCATGTGATTCCATTCGTTGAAGACTTTTCTTTAATTGAACCACTATGGTAATATTTAAAACAATTAGCAGGAAACATGGTATAAGGAAGTAAATGAATGCCGATGAAACAAATAATAAATATCTGACTAATTTAATATTTTGACCAGCATATAATACTGCAATGACATTAACAGTTGTACTCAATATAGATACACTCACTGCAGCAATCCAACAGAGTATTACTTTTTTTCGATATTGTTTCTTGCTTTTCCCTTTGTGATAATTTATGGAATCGGTGACCAGACGATAAATATCATAACTCATAGTTATTGCCAAATAATTGGTTACAGTATAAGTTATTTTTCCTAGCCACACCAAAGTCAAAAATATGTAGCCTGGTAGGTACCAAAAAATACTCATCGTATAGAGCAGATCAAATGTGACAGCATGTAAGCAGTATGTAATGGCTAGATTGTAAATATAGATGTTACAAACGTGTTCCCGTATGGCTCGGTTGGTACGATACGCCCAGATGAGAAATCCATTACTAATGAATATTAAAGATGTAGAGATTGAAAACGTGATAATAAAGAGTAAAGTATCTGAAAAACTGCAAAATAAATCATCCCTCTCACAAACTGTGTTATTTGATGTCTCTAGTAGGCTCTGTACTTCAGTATCCATCGTGATTAGAAGGGTATGAAGAAACCTGGTGTCTTGAAACTTTCAGGACATAATCTTCTCATTAAGATCACAAAACTCTTAACAGGTATAAATACACTTCAATCATATATGTTAAAGCACAACAGTTTTCTACATTGTCGAATAGACTGAAAATGTCGTTCGAAAATGCGAATTACTTTTTTTTCCCGTTGGCGAAACATCTTTCCTTTTTTCGTGTCAAAAATAAACATCCATCTTCAGAAATCATACAACAGAAATCACGAGAAAGTAGTAATTTTATTTAATTAAATACTAATCTTAAAGATCAAATTTAGGATAACGGTTCGACAAACTCCACAGTCGGACAATATTATAACATCATTACCTGCGTGTGTTCATGACGCTCGAAACAAACATCGAGTGTCTGATTTTTTTTCTTTCTCAAATTATTCATATGGTTGCTTCCAAGCCTTCCCCCCTTTTTGTTACAAAGTAGTCAAATATGAAATATTGCTCGTTTAAACCTTCCTATACAACAATGAAAGAAACAGCTCAATAAGCGATTTTTATTTATTTGCAGAACTGCCAGTAAAGTGGTTTTGATTGAAATATTGAAGCCTAACCGATCGGAAGCCAATTATTTTATTATAATGGACTTTCAAGGACCATGCAGGCATGTATATGTTTAATTAAAACATTTTAAGTGGAGTTAAGTCACTAATAGCTCATCTTTAATCAACATATTCTGTGATTACATTTAAATGTTAAAAGGTAAGAAGAATTAGCTTGGCAAATATATGCATACACGGCATTACCGCCTCGCGCGTTAATATCTATTTATCTAAAACTCTATGTCGATTTTGTGATTGTGGCTTTCACCCGAAAATAACTTTATAGAAAAGAAAAGTATGAGCTTTATCTCAAAGTAACTATATTCAAGTCAAGCCTGGACGCCTAAAATCGTAACGAATTAATTTAGCTTATATATTTAACCAGTGGCGTGCCGAACGGCAGAGAGATAGAGAGCGGGGGGGGGGGGGGGGGGGGGAGGGGAGGGTGCTCTCCACCTGCCATCTGCAGTCGGGGAAATGGTTCAGTGGAGGGGGAGAAATGGTTCAGACTTCAGGGACGTAGCTAAGGCCTGATGATTGGGGGGGTGTAGTGTCTGAAATTCCAACTGGATGGGTTTTTGAGCAAGAAAATTCCAACTGCTACCTTGTACCCACCCCCGTACTACTCGTCAACATTAACATGTCGAACGCGCGCGTAGCGCGCGGAAATTTTTCTTAGATACATTTGTACACTGGCCCTCACTTCACAAACTTATTAATCACTCTGGCTAAGCAAGTAAGCAACTGAGTAAAGTTATCTGCTTCTAGGCTACATAGACTACTAACTACAAAAGCTATGTTAATGTAACAAACAGGATTTTTTTTCCCAACAAATAGTTCGACGACATAGTGAATTACCAAAAAATACAGTGCTTTTTACTAGCACGCTTAATATTGTTTTCTTGGGGGTGGGGGGTGGGGGGGGGGCTATTTATCACTCACATGAAAAAATTCAATTGTTTACTTCATTCCAACTGAGCATTTGGAATGAAGCGAACAATTAAACATTTTGCCGAAAAATGTTGAGTTGACGAGATATGAAAATGTTTCAATTGCTCAGTTAAAAGCAACTGAGCAATCCAACATCTTGTTATCTAAACAATTTACTGAAAAATGTCAACTTATGGGGCAAAGTTTTTCTTATTGATGGCACTTTTAAGCTTCCGTAGATTAACATTGAGTGTTTTACCATAGAGACAATGTATATCCTGAACTTATATTACTTGAAGCTAGCGAACAGGGTCAACCCACCCAATAGCAAAATTAAAACATAAATTAACCGAATTGAAGCTGGCGAACGTTGTACAGTAGTTCGATTAGACATTTTTTTTAGAGTATTGAAAATCATACGAAGTTTTGTACGGTGGAGTATAAGGATCGCGAGATACAATGTTTCAATGTGACAAGGAAAACGTGGTAAATATGACTGATCAAAGGTCAATTTTGACCGAAAATTTTAGGTCAATCACAAATTACAAGAATATGTGAAAATTAGAGTGCGACAGTCGGAAAATTAGAGTGCGACAGTTGGAAAAATTAGAGTGCGACAGTCGGAAATTCCGACTGTCGCACTCAAATTTTCCAACTATCGTCAGTTTTACCAAGATTGGGGGGGGGGTGAGACACCCCCCCACACCCCCCCCTCTAGCGACGTCCCTGGGTTCAGTGTGTGTGTTTGTGGGAGGGGGGGGGGTGCTTCAGCTGGGAGGAAATGGTTTAGTCCGTGGGAGGAGGGGGCGGGGGTGTAGTTTGGCCAGGGGAGTTTTTGCATTGGCCATTACTACGTACGCATCAGAATGCGTGATTTTGACTTCTAAATTTTCCTCTTGATTTTACCGGGAAGGTAGCGAAGCTCCCTACATGGGAACCGGCTTTAATGACCCCAGGGCAGCACCTCCTTTATAAAATCCTTGATTCGCCTCTGGCCTTTTCATAAAGTTTAACGCCTCTACCTAAATCAGTCGGGAAAAATGTGAATGCATTATTAATTATTATCACACTTTCTTCCCTTTACAGCCTACTTATATTGATCTAAATATGCCTCAGATTGCACTGTATGAAGTTTAATTTTTCCCGGCTTTAATGGCCCAAGGCAGCACCCGTCAGTTCATAAAATCGTAGTTCGTCTCTGGCCCTCCCACAAAGTTTCAGGCCTCTACTTATGTGTCAGAGATAGTTTGAATTTGATCGTCCCACCCCGTCCCACCAAGTTGAAATCCTGCAAACGCCACTGATTTAACCTTTTCCTATAGTGAAAATTTAAGAGTATGCAACATTTCATGACAGTAGGCTAATGTTGTATCGCAAAATATCAGAATTTCTGTTTCGTTTTAATGCTTTATATTTCTATAAAGGTAGTGGCCTTTCTACAAATTCTTTTGAGATGAGGGAGGGCAAGAATTATCCTGTTGTTGTATCCCACATATAATTGAGACGTTTTCATCATGTCCTTATTAGAAGGTAATTGTCTCTCACCCCGTTTCCTCGGTAACCACGTGGGGTATCTGATACTGTAGGCTGACCCAGAGCCATATGCCACCTTGGATTATGGGCAGCCCATATAGTTAATTTGCCCTCAAACTCAATTTCATTGGGCATACAGTATCCACAAAGCAACATGTCATCATTTATTAATTTGTGACAAAACGGTTCTTTTGAGAAGTATTCACTCATGCAGTTCTTCTAGCTGCCTCATTTGAATGTTAATTGTATCATACTCAACAGTAATATGTCCATATAAAATGAATAAGAAAAAAAAAGGCAAGACAAAATACACAATGACATCAAACATTTTTTCAACCGGTATTTAATTGTGCAAAGATTTTACCATAGGCCAATAACGAATCATTTTCTACCACAGTTTGGTAAATATGTCAAACTTCCTCCAAATATATATATATATACATACATATATGTATATATATATATATTTACGGCCTATAGTACAGTAACACAGAGATTATCTGTAGATTCAGGAATATCAATGGTGACAACCAAGTTTTACGCTTAACAAAGAGTGTCTACTCATCCGTTAGAAAAAAACTATAAAATTTCATTAACAATTAAAGGAAGCATATATTATGAAAGGTACCATGCACAATTAAAGGGTAACATAAACAATTAATGGTAACATAAGAAATTGAATGTACCATATACTATTAAAGGTAAATTACCTGCAGTCTGCAAGGTTACATAACGGAAAGCTCAGGTTTTCAAATAAACGTATTAGAAATGAAACAGACTATTTTGCTTTTCAAACATCAGAACACAAAAACAAGTTCATCATAAAAGATACTGTAAGATGAATGTTGTGATTTTTTACCCACATATATAAACCAACAAAAATAAAATATGGAACAATCTTTTTGTTGCTTATCAAAAGCAGAGTTGGGGTCTTTAAATTTCTTAATTCCATTGTTAGTTCCCGTTGGCAATGGTAATATATTGCTTCCCTGCATTCTATCCTACTTACCACCAGATTCGTAAAACAAGTATGACAATATGGGTACAAGTAATGTAAGTTGAATTTTCCTTGATATTAAGTAGGAGTACAATGCTGAGGCTCTAAGCATGGGTACACTGTTCTTAATTTTTTCATTAGAATCTGTACATGATTCCAACATGCCCCTAGTATGAGTACAAATCAACCAGGATGAGTAAGTAATGAACTAAACAAAAATACTGATGCAAGCGTAAGCTGTTGTTTACACTATTATGTGGTATTTTAACACAGATAACGTACCATATACTATGGATGCAGTGGAATGTGCTGAACTCTTTGAGGGGATTAGAATAATCATACATCACACAGGAACCACAGATAACTGAAAACATGACATCCCTATTAAGAATAACTTCAGTAAGAGTTCACTATCATTGTACAATAGAAACAACTAAACCAGCCTTGTACTGTATGTGTACACAGATTTCATTGGGGTATAAAAAAAAAATTGGATTTAAAACAAGGTATTATAACATCATTATCATCATAAAAAAGTGGCAATTACAGATATACTATTATTTCATTGATTCTCAAAGTGGCCAATTTGAACAACATTTCTCAGCTGCTTTAAAGAAGAAAAAAAATGTACCGACGGTTTAGTCATGAACAGCTCTTACAAGCAGTTACATTGATCATACAAAATCTTAGAAAAACCCTTCTAATTCTAGGAAACAAGAATCTACTATTGAAGATACTTTACAGTATTCAGAGATTTTAACCACTGATGCTTCTATGGCTACTAAACAAAACATTCTATCATTCCTCCAGTGAATTCTGTCTGAATGAATGTGGAAACAGTAATCTTTTTTTATCAACTACTTAACCTGATGGAAAAAATTTTCATTCAGTGAAAACTATTATGTTTCCCTATTTTTCAAGTGCAGCCACACACTTAGAGCAGGTTGTTGCATTTCATAATATTCCACTTTTCACCAATATCAGTGAAGTTTAAATCAGTCCATCCCAATACTCATGCAACAAACCCAACATACTAGTACATACAGTGCTTATATTTCATGGTGACAAGTTTCACTGCAAACAAGACCTGTAGCTGTCAATTCTTAAAGTAACAAAATTCTAAAATGTTATGACTAGATTTCAAAT
>KN889741.1:0-19062 GCA_000934455.1 Apostichopus parvimensis | reverse complement strand
TTACGGCCTATAGTACAGTAACACAGAGATTATCTGTAGATTCAGGAATATCAATGGTGACAACCAAGTTTTAAGCTTAACAAAGAGTGTCTACTAATCCGTTAGAAAAAACAGTAAACTATAAAATTTCATTGACAATTAAAGGAAGCATATACTATGAAAGATACCATGCACAATTAAAGGTAACATAAATGTTTAATGGTAACATAATAAATTGAATGTACCATATACTATTAAAGGTAAATTACCTGCAGTCTGCAAGGTAACATAATGGAAAGCTCAGGTTTTCAAATAAACGTACTAGAACTGAAACAGACTATTTTGCTTTTTAAACATCAGAACACAAAACAAGTTCATCATAAGAGATACTGTAAGATGAATGTTGTGATTTAAACCCACATTTATAAACAAACAAAACTAGAATATGGAACAATCTTTTTGTTGCTTATCAAAAGCAGAGTTGGGGTCTTCAAATTTCTCAATTCCATTGTTAGTTCCCTTTGGCCACGGTAATATATTGCTTTCCCTGCATTCTATCCTACTTACCACCAGATTTGTATGACAATATGGGTACAAGTAATGTAAGTTGAATTTACCTTGATATTGAGTATGAGTAAAATGCTGAGGCTCTAAGCATGAGTACACTGTTCTTAAGTTTTTCATTAGAATCTGTACTTGATTCCAACATGCCCCTAGTATGAGTACAAATCAACCAGGATTAGTAAGTAATGAACTAAACAAAAATACAGATGCAAGCAAAAGCTGTTGTTTACACTATTAGGTGGTATTTTAACACAGATAACGTACCACATACTGTGGATGCAGTGGAATGTACTGAACTCTTTGAGGGGATTAGAATAATCATACATCAAACAGGAATCACAGAGATCTGAAAACATTGACATCCCTATTAAGAATAACTTCAATAAGAGTTCACTTTAATTGTACAATAGAAACAACTAAACCAGCCTAGATTTCATTGGTGTATAAAAAAAAAACCATTTGGATTTAAAACAAGGTATTATAACATCATTATCATCATAGAAAAGTGGCAATTACAGACATACTATTATTTCATTGATTCTCAAACGTGGCCAATCTGAACAACATTTCTCAGCTGCTTTAGAGAAAAAAAAAATGTACTGACGGTTAAGTCAAGAACAGCTCTTACAAGCAGTTACATTGATCATACAAAATCTTAGAAAAACCCTTCTAATTCTAGGAAATAAGAATCTACTATTGAAGATACTTTACAGTATTCAGAGATTTTAACCACTGATGCTTCTATGGCTACTAAACAGAACATTCTAACTTTCCTCCAGTGAAATCTGTCTGAATGAATGAGAAAACAGTACTTAATCTTTTTTATCAACTACTTAACCTGATGGAAAAAATGTTCATTCAGTGAAAACTATTATGTTTCCCTATTTTTCAAGTGCAGCCACACACTTAGAGCTGGTTGTTGCATTTCATAATATTCCACTTTTCACCAATATCAGTGAAGTTTAAATCAGTCCATCCCAATACTCATGCAACAAACCCAACATACTAATAGACACAGTGCTAATATTTCATGGTGACAAGTTTCACTGCAAACAAGACCTGTAGCTGTCAATTCTTAAAGTAACAAAATTCTAAAATGTTATGACTAGATTTCAAATACACCATGCATCATTCAGAAATGTTGTCTGGGTATATAATATACCACAAAAGCAGGTTATAACATAAAAGCAGGTTGTACCTTAATAGTGAAAGTTGAATCCATTAGTCATGTCTGCTTTACACTTAACATAATTGAAATTCTGAGTTGTTAGTAGTACTATAGTCAGTATTGCGAAGTTCGGAACACTGCCAAGTTTGGACACCCCTAAGAAATACACGATTTCAACATGACAACCTATAGCAAGAGCCAATTCCTCCAAAAACTACGAAGCTACAGTTATTTTCTCTCCAAAATGACCTGTGTGCAAGTAAGTACTTACATATTTGTCAATAAAATGACGGAGATCTATGAAGTCTGTTATAATTACTGAAAGAGCAACTGCGCCACCAATTTTATCACCAGCGCCACACTGTGGGCCGGGTGTCCGAGCTTCGCAATACTCTAGCAAAGAAATACCAGTTCCACAATCACAAAGAATCTTCTTAGAATACAACCTGAAAACAGTTTGCAGGAAAGAAAGTTTGGCCGTGAATTGTAATATAACACACTTCTCCCACCATATCAAGTATATTTTCAGGTGATTTATACCAGAAGATATAGTTTTGGGGTGTTTTAAGGCTTAGGTGTCCGAACTTCGAAGTGTCCATGCTACATGGAAGCAATACTCTCAATGTCTAAGAAATGCAATGAAAATTATGAAAAACTGTTCTGTATGAAGAATAATTCTACATGAATGCTTAGCAGCCAGTCGCAGGCAGTGTAGGTGTCTGGTCCGCTTAAACAAGATGCACCTAGTCTACCATTATTGTTGAGTTTCTTCAACCGTTCAGTAGGATGTCACAAAGGCTGCCGAATATTGCTGTTGGCGTAGTATCCATTAAGATGTGAGTAAAAGTTGTTGAAGTCTGTTGAGGTTTAAAGTACATTTCCAATCAATAATGTGAAGTACAGTTACAGCAGGGTTGATGGGTACTGGAGAAATCAGTTTCTTGTCATCATAGTTGCTTCGATTACCTAAAAGTTGTGGTACACCTGTGTTTGTTGATCAGCAGGCCTACTGTAGTGCTCCATGTTTTGGGCCGATGAGTATGTGGTCATTAGTTTTGCATTTCAATGTAGATAGTACAGTTCTGCCTTTGCTTTGACATCTATGGCAAGTTGTTACAGAAGTACTCATCATGTCCAAAAGACGATTATTATGGTACTTCTAAGGTAGTGAAATTTCCCAGCATGTTACCCTGTTCTGCTTACTCAATGTTTTACGAAAAATTACAATCCATCAACTTAAGTAACATCGTCAAAACGTGATAACTTTCTCGCTTAATCCAACTTGTTTCATGGTCTCCTCAATTCAAAGATGTTACCTAGGTTTAGGCTAGGCGACGAGGCCTTAACCTAGCTTAGTTCTGGGGTCGGCCTACACTCATGAAGTACCATTCTTCCGCCTTGCGTAGTAGCCTATACATGCACACACACCAAGGATACCAAAGACAAGGCCAAATATCAATGCAATTGCAGAACCGGCGTCAAACGCTGCGACAACCGGTATCAAAGCAGCGAAAAAAAGCAATATTTGCCACAGCTCCATTTTGTTCAAGCCGTGTTTCTTCTATGGATCTTCAACGAAATAGAATGGATTGGCGTTACGTTGTATTTTTGCTTCCTACTGTGGACTATCAGCAGATTCTTTGCAATGATTACACTGTACCCTATTGGTACCAATGTACGTGTATATAATGTGTAGGCTGACACAACACAACCTATCATGTGATCATGTGACTGTGAGGCAGTATTGTTTACATTTCAGATTCAAGCACAAAGGTCACCTAGACACAAACCATTACTGAAAAGATCGAAACTATTTTATCGTCCAAAAATTTACATTGGATAGGGTCAAGAAATCGGAATAATTGAGATATTTATTTTATTTTATTGAAATAGGTTGTACTTGACGCTATCAACCGACTAGCGATCCGTAGGCAATATGGACCATGAACACATAATTCGGTTTGCATGTAACGTCTCTGATGTAGATGATCTAAAAATATCCTAGAACGTTACAAATTTTGCATTGGTTTAAAAAAAATAATGTTTTTTTTTATAAATGTGGCAACAATTTTTACGCAATAAAATTTACTAAATCAAATAACACAGATAAAAAAAAATTGTTTGAGGAACGCATGAGATTTAAGTCAGAAATATGATAAATTTGGTGTCGTAGCTATTTACCTAGATTTTATCTGGCAATTCCTGTTTCCAGATGTAAACATTGCGATTTATTTCCATGGTGTAGTACTCCTCACAGTGGCAGAAGGTCATTAATGGTTAGGCCTACTGACAGTTGTACGCAATTGATTCTGGTACTTAGGCTACCTAAGTCAGGCCTACTTAGGTGCTGGATAGCATTGACTATGGCCTCTTCTTCTGAAATCCAATCTCGCAACGATGAAGAAATATTATTTGATGAAATAGAGACAGGTGGGACTTTGGAAAAGCCAGGGGTACCCCTCAATACACCATGGACGTTTTGGCTGGATAGGTGGGTAACTAGTTAGATATTTTAACGTTAGGCAGATCGCGGAGTTGCAATCCT
This sequence comes from Apostichopus parvimensis, assembly GCA_000934455.1. Classification (NCBI taxonomy): domain Eukaryota; kingdom Metazoa; phylum Echinodermata; class Holothuroidea; order Aspidochirotida; family Stichopodidae; genus Apostichopus; species Apostichopus parvimensis. The sequence continues at coordinate 14,806 of KN889741.1, read as the reverse complement.
CATTAAGCCTTAACTTCTCAAGGGCTACACTGCAGATCTAAGTTACTGGCCTATGGCGTAGCCACTAAGCCTTATTAGTTTTAACTAAAAAAAGTTGTTTGGTTAGCTTTGCACTTACAAAGTAGAATGACAAATACATCAACTGAATAGGTAAGCAGCTTTTTATGGGCCTATTCCTAGGAAGTATTAAAGTGTGTTATTCCTGTTGTTTCTTTCTTTCTTAATGCATGTAGGCTGTTTAGTTTTACTTACAAGAGCATTGATCAGATGTGTGCCTGTAGAAATCTCTCTAAGTTTAGTGAAATTAGATGAAGCATCGCTGGAATCACGAAGTTGTAGGAGCAATCTAAACCACAGGGCCAAATCTGAGAGATCATTTTATCCTTTTAAAGAACATTAATACTTGTCTTAACATCACAAAGTTACCTAATACTCTATCCTAGACAGTTTTCACTCTTGATAGCATAGCATTTGCATGTTCAATGCAGTAGTTGTTTGCATTGCAGACCATTCCAGACTCTGAAGATGAGGATGACAGCTTAAAATTTCCGTAATACTTGTCTTATTTAGACTATGTTAACTGGCTATCATCATCAGATTCCATCTTTGTGCAGCAACAATAATGGTTGAGCGAGGAGATGTGTCATGTTATTTGACCAGGAGCAAGAAACACAGGGCACTCACTACTCCTGTGTTATTGTTAATCGGGCGACCTAATCGGGCTGCCAGGTGTATAACTTGCTGCACTTTATTACTCCCCCATTAATGGGAATTGATATGTATTCCCCATAATCTCTTAAGGAAAGTTTAAGTAAGGAAGTAAATATACTCTACACCGTTGTACTGCTAATTTTCTGGAGACCTGACTTATATTTTGAAATTTAGTTTTCGTTTGTCCAGATGTTGGATTGCACAAACAATGCACTAAGAGTAAGACCTTGAATTGTTGCTAGAACTTTGGAACCTGTTATCAGCTTCAAAAGATATGCAGAACATCTTACCCATTTTCATGTGAAAACCAAACAACATGTAGGCATATGAGCTGCACTTGAAATTTTCAATCAAATACTTGGTGTACCCTTTCATTTCATTGATTGTGCCAAGCTTTGTACTCAAACACTCTTCTCTAGCTAGACATCATTGTATATTGTTTGTCCACATCCCATAATATTCAGAGTGGGAACCTCAAAGGCTCACATGCAAAATTGAAGCAGAAATGTAGTGCATGTTGAGAGTATTACAGTATAAGCCACCACTTGGTTAGTAAATGACCAGTCTTATTAAAGCAAAGTTTAAAGGTACTGCAATGCAGGAATGAAAATGGTTAAGCTGTAGTGTTGATAGTCGACTCTTTTTGTAGTGGATTAATCACATAGCTCTTCTGGTGATTACTGCGATTACTCGGTTACAGATATGACCTCATCACTGTCATTTTAACATTGCAGAAATAGTCAAAACAAATCTTTCTCCATGATCCACTGTCTTTATTTGTTCTTTCGTGTCTTAACGCGTGGTGTCTAACTCATGTTAAAACATCTACCAAACAAACACTGTGAACAAGTTTTAATCTACGTTTCTTAAAATCATCCATAGTAAATCAAACACTTTTCAATGAATCTACGAGGCTACTACAGCTACAAGCACTAATAAAAGCAAACAATGGTTGTAACACCTAATTGTAGCGGTGTGATGATCGGTATGAAAGAGTTTTCTGTAGAAGGACGTTCTAGGCTAGGCTTAAGCCTAGCCCGATAGCAGGCACATATTTTGCACATTGAAAAGAAACTCCATGCAATCGACACACTCTATCAGACATCCGATAAATGTGAACCAGGCCAGTAATGAAATAATTGTAAACATGTCTGAAGAAATGAAAAATACTTTGGCAATCGTAAAAGATTAATAAGTTACGAACTTGTGATTATGTGCAATTAAACATTGCTAGGACTGAATGTTGCACTTCAGAACAAGCGTATTACTGACAAGCAAATGCATGAATCTAACTGGAAAAGTTGCTTGCCATTTTTTAACACAGCACAGTGCTTGTGTAGCATTGTGAGAACTTGTATACTTATTGCGATATTTTCTGACAAACTGCTTTAGTGTTGTATTTGATAGCTTAGGCTATTTTTCAAAAGCAGATTATGTGTAGTGCTAGCTTGTAGTCGAGTAATCGCAACTTAGGTTTTCAGGGCAATTAATCGAACTTCCAAAGTGTAATCGCAACTACTGGCGATTAATCGATTACGACTATCAGCACTATTAAGCTGTGAAATGTCCTTGCTTGATTATACACAGTTTGAAATAGAAACATTCACATATCATTCCACAGACTCCCAAAGTACAAAGAAAGGATGTTGATAGGCATTTCTGATTTTCACATTTTTGTATTTTTAAGTTAAATTTGAGAGTTTACACAGGACAGTTAGCATTGACAAAGATCAATGGCAATCTGCAGAGGTGTTATTTGTGTTTCTAAAGTTCTTAAATACGTGCAACGGGTGCAATGTGTGCAAAGTTTGAATGCAATTTTCAAAGGGGTTATTTTCAGTTCCTTAACAAGTAGGCTATGATGTTTACATGTAACTTGCCCAGTCCTTGCATGGTAGCATCACTGTTGGTGAAGTGAAGTGGTACCTGTGGGGTGTTTACATGTGTGTAACTTGTTCAGCCCTTGAATGTTATCACTGATACTGGTGGTGATAGTCTGTGTAGGGTGTTTACATGTTACTTTAACAGCCATTGCATGTTACCATTACTGTTGGTGGTGGTACCTGTAGGGTGTTTATGAAGGGGTGGGGAGGGAGGGGGTGGATCGTGGCTCAGTCCTCAGAATCATGGATCTAAAAGTTTGGGGAACGCTATGTCACACTTCCATTTTCTTTCATTTTCACTGTCATTCAAATGATGCTTTCAAATCTGTATATATATAATTTTTTATAGTATTTGGCAACTTCTTTTCTCCCATCAGATCTGTTCCAGGATACACAGCAGCTGATGTAGAGGCAAACCTACAAAAGGTTTACACAGTTAACACTGTTGAGGTCTGTATTATTATACGGTATTTTAAATCATTAATTCAATGCAGTTTTGGTTAAATTAATTATAAATTGAACCGTAGATCAGGGAAGTGTTACTGAATCACTCACATGCAGCTGGCAATATTATACGCATTTTACAACTGTGAATTTGATGTTATGTGTTTTATCATTTAACAAGCCATTCAGCTGTCACTTTTAGGCAGTTCTACATTTTGTACGCTTTTTACTTCATGTATATATATTTTAGCCATTCATAATAATGGCAGTGCTGTATCATTTAGCAAGCCATTCAGCTTTAATTTTCAGGCAGTTTTACTTGTTTGTTTAATGTTGAAGTAATACATTTTAACCATTCATACAGTGAGAACAACATTGAATAAAATGTTAACAATAACCTGTGTTTAATACAAAATCTGTACTGTAACCCACTATAGTACAGCATGTACAGAGTACAGACAGCCCTTTCCCCCAAACATTCGTGCAATGAACAAGATATGCGTTATGTCACGTGTATCTCTAATTTTGCCATCAAGCCACAAATTTACTGGTCAGGCCAAGAACTCACAATTTTAAGCACTTGCTAAAACATGTCAGTAGATAAAAAATCAACTGGCAAGCCAATAATAAGCAGTATACAGTGGTTATTTCAGATACGGAAACCATGCATGGCTATTCTTTGACCAACGATTGCTAACCGAATCGTCTACTGGCATAGAATTGCCAGTGCCTGTCTTCTACTGACAAAAAGCAAGCTCCACTGGCATTTAGTCAGTAAACAGCTCAAATTATGAGGCCTGCTGGTTATATTACCTAAGTGTATGTGATCTATACCTAACCTTTGTCTCCTTTATGCATGTAAAAATAAAATGGTACAAATTTTATTTCCATAAATATACCCAAAATTATGAAACGGATGATACCGGATTGAGTTTACAGACACAGTTACAATAAGTCATTTTTGCAAGTACTTTAACACCTAGGGTAATGGTTTGAACTTTGATTTCATTATTGATCCTTAAATGTTTATTTTGTGCAATTATTGTTTCTTTTCTTCACTTCAAAATCAGGGATTCTGGGCTGTATATAACAACATTCCTACTGCTGATAAGCTTCCCACACGGTTCAGTTACCATCTCATGAGAGGAGATATCAAACCTCTATGGTATGTACATGTATATATATAAGTATTGTAGGTCAAATAAGTTTATTGGTTTAGAAAGAACCATTTAGAGAGAGTAAGGAGAGAGTTGACAGTGATCATATAGTACATGATCTTAAAGAGGGGGTATCAAGAGTTGCTGTCTGAAGGCTCAAAACAGTTGCGAAGCAATGTGATACATACGAAGGCCCAAACAACAAGAAAGTAGAAGAATAAATAACATACTGTTTTAACATAAATAACTGAGAATACATCGTGGAACAGTCTACTATACACCGTACAGTAATATATAATGTTAAGGTGCTCTGTAAAATAACTCACACAGGGCTTATGTTGCTGTGACCTTGTTGCATCATGAATATTCAGTATTAGGAGAGCTTTAACTCCTTCCAAGCTCAAATAATGTAACATATTGATTGGGATGATTTACAAATCAGAGTGATCAATATTGTAGACTTAAGGTGTGTCACAGTAGTTGATTGTTGCTTGAGGATTGCCTCGTAGTTATAATTTAATATTAATATTCCAAGCACCAAAGTTAAGGAAAGAGAGGAACAATGTCAATGGGAACTGTAATAGTCAGTGTTTGATTAGAATGGAAAGCATAAAGTAGTTCAAAAGTGATGGTTGTTTTGTTGATAGTAAGCAGCCTCATTTAGATGTTGAAAAGGAATACAGCATGTAGCTTTTAGGGTGGCAGTAGGGTGCGTCTGTATATCGATATACCAGGGTATACCTGGTAATACCAGGTATTCGTCAGCAGGTTATATCGGTATCTGTTCTTGTTTATACTGATGCACCCTAGGTGGCAATTACCACTATATGTTTATTGTGAACAGTTTTCAGATTTATTTCAGATAGGAAACGTGGATAACTGGTGATAGAAAAAAAAATGAAATTTAACTTAACATACCTTTGGCATAAATTTGCATTTGGTACTAGTCAAACCTATGAAGAATCAAAATAGCACTGCAGTTGAAACTAAGAAGCTCTCCTTAGTATTTTTTTCTCACCAAGCTAGAGTTAATGAGCGAGTGATTAATGAATTTTTGTCAGATTCTCAAGATCTTGGTGCCTAGACACTATTTTATATAATTGGCATTAAACTCTAATAAAAAATTTCAAATTATTTCATATGAAAAATGATTACTCAAATATCTGAACTACCATTTATAGGATTTGAGTGTTGAAAAGCAATGACAAATTAGAAGCAAAAAAAAGTCAGCAAGCTGCATTAAAGGACCCAAAACCTCTCAGATGTTAGTTTATTTGCTTTAGATGACAGCAAATGTTATCTCACTCTCTACTATCTCTTGTCTCGCATTACAAAATAGTTTAATCCCCACGGCAACCTGCATATTGAAAGAAACTTCAATAGTTATAAGTACCTAAGCTTGCAGTCTATTTCCTGATGAAACAGATATCCTTCATGCTCTTTTACCATTCATTTTAGGGAGGATCCTAATAATGCATTTGGAGGGGATTGGAAATTCAAATTGCCAAAGACCAAAACAGTAAGTGCTTTCTGTTTAGTTACTTTCACTGCATTGGTTTAGTCTATGTTCACATCTGTTTAGAGTTTTGAGTCCTGGCCTGTCAGACAGACTTGTTGAAGGGAAAAAGAATAGAAAAAGAGGATCTTTTGTGCAGAGAAGTGTCTTTCGAGGACAGAAAATGTACAGTAGTATAGTCAATGTAATATTATATCTCTTGTGAGATGTCAGATATGTGAGCAAAATTGCAATTGTTTACTGTAAAGGGGAGTGGGTATATTTTTACTCGAGAAAACTTAAGTGTTGATTAGAAAGTTTAAACTTGAGAAAGAATTCAAGCTGATTGGCTACCTCAGCATTTGCTAGACAAGTCATGGTGGGAGTATAGCAAGACCCCCCCCCCCCCCCGTTGGCAAATTCAATATGCAATGGCATATGCCGATGTAATTTCTTTACTGCTCGAAATCACCCCCCCCCCCCCATGTTGGCAAATCTTGAAAAAGGGAAAACCTGTTTGGATAGGGCAGGATTTGAACCTTTGTCCTCAGAAAATAGTAGACTTTATACAGATTATTTTTATCATTTTAGGATGATTTTTAGGTTTCTTAAATAATCATTTGCTTTTTTTTGGTTTGATTGCAATTCAACCTTACTTTGCTCTGTTCATCATCTATAACATAAAACAGAACTTAAGATAGTTATGTCTTGTGTGCATGGACAGTCATGTAGAGCATGGCTGTGAGTTTGACATATGTATCACAATAATGAAAGGTATAACTTATCTATTCAGTGCTGTTTTGAAAGGTCTCTACTTCATGTATAAGCACATTCAAGCGTCATATATACCTTTTGTGATCATGGTGCTTAGGGTGGACAACCCTCTCAAAGTACTTAACATTTCCCTCACATATGTTAATGATGGTGGCTGTGTTCACATCATCATTAACATTTCCCTCACATATGTTAATGATGATGGTTGTGTTCACATCATCACTAAGGGTTCATTTTTGCCCTAATGTTATTTCGAACAGTGACATTTGCTCTGTAATGTGGTTCTCATATGTTATCTAGTGTATGCTATGTATGAATTTATGATATATATTTTATATGATTTTATATTATTTCATGCTATATATTTCATGCATGTATCTCTTTCTCAGTCTCTTGCATGGAAGGAACTCTTGCTTGCTACCATTGGGGAACAGTTTTCAGATTTCCTTATGGATGGTGAGAAATGTTAAAAACTTTATTTCTGATAAAAACATACATATAACCATGTTTCTTGTGCAGAGCATTTTTGCTCCACATTAGAAACATTTCCCTTATAATCATGTTTTAATTATCTTATTAATATTGTTCCATTGTGGTGGACTTCATTTACATGATACAATCAATTGGAGGTCACCATAGTGTACTAGAGATGGGTGGTTGGATGAACACAAGTTTTTTCCCCAAGTTGCCCAATTTGATATGTTTTGAGGATTGTCCTGTTACAAACAGTAAAGATAAAAGTTGGCAAACATTTATTCCTGAATTGTCTTTAATAGAAGACAACAAAATAATCCACTAAGTCTCAGCTTGAAGAACTAATGTTTGTCTAAAGTTTGACATTCATACTATACAGAAGGTTATAACTGATTAATAAGTAAACTATACCACTTAGTTATATACAGTTTAATACCGATGCTGAAGTAAGGTGACCAGAAGACGTCACCGATTTCTGGGGACAGTCCCCGAATTTCATATGCCGTGCCCAGATTAGAAGTGTCCGTAGAAATGTCCCCCGATTTTATGTACTGTCTCTGGAATTTCCTAGAAATATCCCTGAAATTTGTACAAAGGCTGTCAACGATTTCAATTTTACTCGTTTGGACTTCGTTGGCTGAGAGCTTGAACCTAGGCTAAGCTCTGGTTGTTTACAAATAGGCTACAAATGTACATTTCATGGCTCATAGATGTAGGCTACCCAGGTCAAATATCACAAACCCTGATATCCTAAAACAAAATATGGTCACCTTAGACTGAAGGCCATGACCAAATGTAGCTGAAAGTTTGTTGATTTGAAATTTCCTGAGCTGAGATAATTTGTTGGTTGAAAAAAACAGGTCCTGTAATGTGTGTTGTGAACAGAAGTTGTAGGTAAGGATGGCACAAGTGTGACACAAATCTGACAAGATTGGTATAGTAACAAACCATAAACAAGGAGAGTACAAAAAATGAAACATAAGAAAAGGAACTCTCATTGCTTCATTCTTGAAGCTGTAAAGGTTCAAGTTAGTCTTGTTTATCTTTGTTCATTGGTTCTAATGTCAGTGGGTTTCATTCTAACATGCTCATCTTGGTTTTAATGGTTTTCATTCTAACATGCTCATCCTGGTTAATGGTTTTCATTCTAACTTGCTCAGGGGATGAGGTCTGCGGTATAAGCGTCAGCATCCGTAACGTGGACGATGTAATCATGGTATGGAACAAAAGAACAGACCTTGCAGAGGAAGCAAGGATCACAGAGAAAGTTTCCGACATCCTTCCAGCTATAGAATTCAATGCAGTCTTCTACAAATGTAAGTAATCTGGCTCGAAACATGGAATCTTAACAGACGTAACAAGGCAGGTTGAATTTTCTGCATAATATCTCTGGCCTTCAATATGCTTTAACAGACAATATTTTGGTAGCTTGCTGCATTAATGTCGTAACAAAAATCTTGAGAAGGTGTGCTACATTTCAAACCAAACAATAAAACTTAGCCAAGCCTTCTTAACATTTCATAGCACATGAAACAACAAAACTTAGTCTAGCCTTCTTCACATTTCATAGCACATGCACATTAGCCTAGCCTTCCTTTTATTTATAAGGAGTCGAACTGAATTCATTATTGCTGTTATCTTGTGAGCTAATTACCAGCTAATTGTGCTTGTGTTTGCGAAAGCGTCTTGGACATTTCGCAAGATGTTACTGAAGTGATATATGTGTGGATCTGGTCAAAAGTGGATCTTCAAAGCATATGTGCATGTGTTATTTGTTGACATCTTTCATAGCAATAATAAGCAATTCACTATAATACTTGATAATATGTATTAAAAGATAGTTTGTCAGAGAAAAGATGTGCTTAAGTCATTGATGAACTGTATGTCAAACCAGAGCAAAGTTTTATAGTTTTACCTTTGATGCTGTAAGTAGTAAACTATCCACAGACATTGTACAACTTTTCTATAGCAAGTAAAAATATAACAAGCTACATACCAAAAACCTGAAAGCCATAGAAAAACCACTTAAAGATCTTCAGTAGTAACATGTGTGTTTGCAGACCTATTAGTGTAATAAAGTGGTTAGCTAATAATAGTTGTGTCGGTTCCAAGCCATGGACAAGACAACATGGAGACTCACATTATACCATCTTGTGAGTTTAACAGTTTCTTGTAGTTCCACTCCTTTGATGAATAACAATAATAATAGGATCTTATAAAGCCCAAAATGCAAAAGCCTCTAAGCGCTCTTAAGCAAAGAGATGACAACTCAATCAATATGAATATGTGACCTCATATAATGTGGAAATTATTAATAATGAACAAAATGTGATGGCAGTAGAACAGAACTCTACAATATTGATATCAGACTAGACAAACCTGCAAGCTGTCAACTTGAGAATGTATAGAGCATAGCATTACATCATTACATCACAGCACATCACATTACAACAAAACATCTCAGGATGTAATGGTATATCTCTCTACCTCCCTCTTTGCAGGAAAATTTGTTCATTTCTCAAGGCACTGATCCCCTTATCGTCAAAGCCTTCCTCTCAATTTTACCTTTAGTAAAGAAGGTTACCAGTTTTCTATTATTGTAGCTAAACTTTCTTTTCATCTTTACAGTTATGTCTGTGTGATGCAATGCAATAAACTGAAAAAAAAAATTGAAAAATTCATAGATCATAGATTTTGTGTTTTGTTTTATTATTGAAATGAGATGTGCATCTAATTTACATTTTCACAGCTCACCAGCAGCACCATGCATTCGAAGGAGGAACACGAAGGTGACTTCACAAGGATAACCCTGCAATATAGATAGCGAAATCTCATCAACTGGATTCTCCATGCAGTGGATTTTTGCTTTCAAGACGGAAAAATTCCCCAAATTTACGAAATTGATCCAGTTGCTGAGACTTTTAGCCAATCTGTCCGTTAGAGTCGTGTACACCGACTCCTGACAATTTCTCAGAATTTATCGATGGTAGATACATATGCTTTAATTATTTATTTGTTTTAGGTTCAGTTTATATTTCTCTATTGCACTTCTATGCAGTCAGCATCCTGCCAAATATACCTGTCAATGATAGGTTAAAATTTTATTTCTAATTCTTTTATTTGATATTATTATTGTATTAGTGAGGTGACAATATTTCTTAAAATGTATTTTTAAAGTGAAGACAAAAAAGTGTTGACAAATTTTTCGTTTGCTATCTATCCTGTGTAGGTAAAAACTTAAGTGGAAAGTTAGTTTCAAGGTCTTTATAGATAGATATAATAACTTTTGCTTTGATGTACCAAATCTAAATATCGTTGAATCTTTGAAGATAAATGTAAACACAGCAAAACAGGGTTGGCATTTTCCAGGAAGATCTTTACAAAGACTAAGACAAGGGTAAGTTCATAAGGAATGCAATCTCACAAATTAGGTTCAATTATTTTAACCACGATTTAAGGAAACTAGTGGAAATAGATACTTTCTCGGATGAACATGATTTCTACCGTAAAATAATCGAAACTTGTGCAAAACGATGTGACGTGATATGAAGTATTCAAATTTCAGCACGAAAACTCAAATCCACTCTCAATAAGTCTTTGAGAGATTTATTACTGCTTGTAAACTTTTCACAAAGGCTACTTTATAAAGCTTCCTGTGGTTATTTATTTATGCAAGGTTACAGGTCAATGATGTTTTGATTGAACAGCACTGTGTCTACACTCAAAGAGAGTTTAAACACCTTAATGTCACATTATCCTGCATCATAGGTGGTCTGAGTAGGGTAGAGATTGACCAATGAGAGAATGGCATTTCCAAAACATGAATGACAGATGGCAGAAACAATCAGTAGTTTGTTGATATACATATTTTTTTCTTACCTGCATAATAATTACATATTCCCATTGTTGGGATATGTAATTTCACAATAAATGTAAAATCACCTACATAAAGCACTGCAGAAGTATAAAATTCTGCATTGCGCGATTGCCACCCCAAAACTTAGAAATTCTTGTCCCTTCGTCTGTCGCTTTGAATCGGACTGTGCAAGCGAAATAGACCTGTTTGCGTTGCTCCTTTGTGGGAAAATGTTTGTAGACTGATAGATGTGACCTGTTTTATAGTCAGATTATTAAAATAATCAAATGCTTTCAGATGACATTTAAATCTCTACTTGGTCAACAATCCTGCTAAATATCGCCATGCTTTGTATGATAGTGTGTTTAGCTTCACGCCAGGTGCAAATCCTCATACAAGTCTGTATATTTTGTCGTGTCTGACAGTATCTGGCAACAGATGATGAATCACCCCGGGGTTAAGGTACAGCTTGAGGTCTCATTTGACTAACTTCTTTACTTCACAAAATGCAAACATAAAACCTTGGAGTTCACTTAAATGTGCTTAGTGTAGTGCATGAAGAAAAGGGGTAAGGTGGAGGGGGAAGGTGGGGGAGAGGGGAGGGCTGCAGAAGAGATAACCCATGCCACCCATTATGGCTATATAATACAAAAACTGAAATTTAAATTTTTAAAACTTTTCAAAACTTAAAATTTGGGGTTCACTAGTTTTCGGTACTATTTTCTGTCGTTGAGACCATATTAGCTTCTTTCTGTAGGGAGATAGAAATGCTCTGGTAACCTTATGATTGGTCTGTCCAAATTTTAATTAACAAGGACACAATTTTAATTCCAAATATTGCTGTGTTGATGGATGAATCGGTGACATTTTGCCCCCGCCTCCATGCCCCAAAAAGAAGGACTAATTTAAATATTAATACCCTTGCCTTCCTAAAATTATATTTAACGATTAAATTGGTCTGATTATTCATGAGATCATCAGTAACTTCTTTTTACCTCATTAATGATTTACATTTCTGACATTATACATTGTTCATCATGTTCATTTTTATTGTTTTATATGTGCCCTAATAGCTGCTGCAATGAATAATTTAGTTCTTCACAGATTAACTTGCTTTACTAACAGGGTTACCCTGTGCTTAGTCTGTCTTTACGGTTTTGTCTAGAGAAATATCATCAGACAGAAATTCACAGAATCACCAAAAAAATATTTCATTTCTACTCTGTGTATCTTGCCATTCCTGTGACCTCTTTTAATTTCTTCTTTTAAGTTTAGTTTAGCAATTCAAATGTTGAATGATCTCTCTTGTGCAATTGGTTGGATGAAGCAAGGTCATACATGTATTAATGGAATACATCATCCTGAGAGACAGCAATGATATGCGCAGGTCTGCATGCAGCTGTACCGTATGTGTATATGTATATGTAAGGTACGCTACAGAATCTATGGTATGATTCGGGTCAAAAATGGAGGTCATCATGATAGCCCCTAGAATATGCTAGACCATCAAGTGTACATGCTTGTGAATGTTTAACTTCAACAGGCAATTTTTGCTGCCACCTTCAAAGTATTTTCCATCACAAGAAAAACAACTTTTTTTTGTCTAATGTAACCATCGTCAATCTCTGTCTGATAATAATCCTCCAGCTGTATTCTATCGAGGACTCGACACGTTTTTAATAGCATTCTATAAATATGTGGCTGATACGGTTGTTATTCAATCCCATGAACCGTGGTTGTGGTGGTCTTGCATTTCAGGGAGCACTCTAAGGATTATTCACCAGATTTATTTTCCAGATTGATAACATACTAGTAATGCTGTCACCTCTGATCTTTGGATTGAGAAGAAGGAGGAGGGCCCGAAAGTGTGAAGTTTAATTCTGTTTGTAAAACATTATGACTATGTTTCAACCAGCCAAGCATATTATATTTTTTGTATGATATCTGTGCCGTTAAAGTTGTGTAATATGAGTAAAAGAATTTATGTGATAAAGTCTTGAACTACTTCATGTTTATGTATTTAGTAATCAAGTCATGTTTTATTCATCGATATTTAATAATTATGATTCCCAGATATGATGGGAGGAGGGATGGTGTGGGGTGGGGGTGGGATGAATATTCCATCAGGTTTATATGTAGTACAGGTCCGCCTGGTGGGGAATTGAACACAAACCCAACTTTGAATATGTGATAATGCAAAGGGAGAAGGCATATTAAGGATAAGTTATTTTCAACAGATGAACAAGCAGTAATGAACAAAAGCATGAAATGGTAGGGGGGGGGGGTTGATGAACATAGCTTTGACTTAAGCCTGATGAGGGGGTTTGTCCCAGACCTGACACCAGCCTTCCCAAGGGAAGGGAAGGATGGGAAGGGAAAGATATCTATGCAAGATCTGACCACATTAACTATGATGTTCATTGCAAGTGGTGTTTATTAGCATTCTAACCTTGAGGCCCACTCTTCCACCTCCGCCCCCCTCCCAACCCCCTTCTCCCAGACACATGCTTTGCCTACTTTGTTGAAGGTCAAAGGTCATTTACTGTGGTATTCAGCTTATTATGTTTTGCAAACACTAAAGATGTTGGTTGTTTATACAACCACTTTGTTCAAACTTGTTAGTTGTCTTAAAAATGAGTTTGTTGAAACTTGTCATTTGTCCTGAAGATGACTTTGGTTCAAAGTTGTCCTTTTTTCCTCTTTTATCTCAATTAAGTATGTAAGTGATTTTACTGTAACCATCCCTACTTATAGCAACAGCTAATAAGCAATTTGAGATCCTATATATTATTACCAGTTTTAATGAGATGATTATAAGATCCTATATATTATTAAAAGTTTTAATGAGATTATTATTATATTATCCTATATATTATCAAGTTTCAATGAGTTTTCACAGTTTGGTTTTATTGTATTCTAGGCAGGATGTGTCTGACTTACACGGTTGTAACGAGTCAAGACCCAAGTCACTCATTCTCCAACATGAGAAGACTTGAAAGGATTTGTGACATAATTTCACCTCACCCCCCGTCCCCCCCCCCACCCATAGAGATTGTACTGTGTCTCAGGTCAGGACGAGATTGTTCTGTGTCTCAAGTCAGGAAAAGTACAGATTTGGACTTGACCTCAAAATATAGTGACTCATTTCAACTTCAAGACGTAGGGTTATCAATAAAGGTTTACAGCTTTTGAGTTGATTCAAGGTAAAACTTTTAGAGATTGTACATTATTAGTAAGTGGAAATTATTAGTTAGTGGAAAATACCTTCTATACCAATTGTGCAAGTGTGATAGATATGAAATCTGACAGTCCAGTGTGTCTTTTCAATGGTGCCACAAAAAGCAGGCGCGATTCCAGGATATTAAAAAGGATGGGGTGTAGTCCTGGGGTTATTGACACAGACCCCCATGTACGGGGTCTGGGGGGGTCCTCCCCCATAACATTATAGACGTGAGATGATGCATTCTTAGACATATTGAGGATATAAATTAGGTCTATAATAAGGTTTTACTGTAAGGTTGTGCTAATAACTAATTAAAATTTTGTGTGTGGGGATGAAAAGGGATAGGTGGTGTATACCCAGTCCCCCCCCCACCCCCGGGTCAGTGCCTGTGAAGGATGGTACATAGCAGGTTGCATAACTTGTATCATGTGTAGATGTATTAACAGACATATGTAAATACACGAAGAGATAAGAAACAGTTATAATTGTAATAAATAAATCAATTAAAGAGCAAAAAAACATACTTTTGTTCAGAATATAAAATATACTGTTGCTACGTACTATATAAATATATCGTTATTTTTTTCATGTCTTGTGGCTTTCTCGTCAGCAAACTGCAAAGTTAAGGAAGCTTAAAGCTATACCTTGATTTGCCATTGGCAAGCTAACAGTTTCATACAAGAGTGGCTAAAGGAAAAACAGATGTAGCAGGAGAAATAACCTGTTAATTTAGCGCACCATAGTTTTTATGTTGGGAATAATTCAGACGGGGGGGGGGGGGGGGGGGGG